>CAJVPJ010000211.1:0-34768 GCA_910592205.1 Paraglomus occultum | reverse complement strand
ACGGAGGAACAGAGAAGAACTGATAGCCGAAGACTTACTGTTAATGAACTGATGGAAAAAGTGCGGGATATGTACTGAAGGGTAGAGGAAAGTGGGTAGTGCAGAACAGGCAGATAGTTTCATTGAAAACTTAGAGATCATCATGCGAGAGATTTGATTTTGTCCTTATCACATGATATCTATGTGTGGCACCAATACTGATTGTGACACCTGCTGTGTGGCATAAACTACTCGCTTTAGCCTACTCCTATTTGCGGTAATATGCTAACTGAATTTGTATATTAACTAGCGATGGGTTAAGATGGGCTTCGCAGTGTTTGTTTTAGTTTGGTATTCAGGTTGTTTGGAAAATTTCAGTGTTGATTTTCAGATGTTTGTAATGGAGCTAGTATTTGTTTAAATTGTGTTTGGGTTTGGTTCATATTGTAGATGTGTTGGGGTTGGGTAAATGTACCGGTAGTGAGTTAACGTATTAATGGCTTATGGCTTCATTGAATTATATTATGCGAGATTCGCTTATCAATTTCGTTTACAGTTTTTTATTATGTTTAGTAATGGGCTATATCGAATGTTTTCAATGTTGAATTGAATATGAAGGGTGTTAGTGTTTGTGTTGACTGCAGTAGGGAAATTGTTATTTTGTAAAATTTCTTCTCTCGTTTCCAATTTTTTTCACTACAACTACAATCAATAACCTCCTCCACTATACAATTGTTATACTTTTCCCGTTAATTAAGAAAATTAATCCTTAAACTATTTCCAATCAATTTACAAAACGTTTGATTGCTAACAGATAACAGTAAACATCGCTGTACTGATAAATAACAGTAACAGCAGTAACGGCAGCAACAGTAACAATTATGATAACAGCAACAAATTATTCAACTTTACCAGTAACTATTGGCCAGAGTAATTCATTACCTTTTTTTGTACAATACTGTGGAATTAATAAAGCACCACTTAACTGCTGTTTACTTTCTTTTTGACTGCTAATTCTCTGACTTTGGTTCGTCTCTTTGGTTTATCTTCAGTCGGTGTATTCGGTGCGGTGTCATTGGATGAGTCGTCATTTGATTCATTTACTGTATTAGTCGTGGAGGTGTTGTTGCTAGGAGGGGGGGGTTCAGTTTGTTGTTTTTTAATGTGTGCAGATTTTCCTGCAGCAATTGCGCGAACCGTGTTAAACCTGATGGATGTTTTATTGATGTTGTTAGTATTGGTAGTGTTGTTGTTAGTGTTGGTGTTGTCGTTCATTGTTGCTGATTTTGGGGTGACGAAATTAGAGCTTTGAACGTCATAGTATAGGGTATTGTCATATAATTCGATTGCGCCGTTGATTTTTATTCTACTACCCGGATGGTAGGCCTTTGTATGGCTTAAAAGGTATTTGTTTTGTGGAGATGGAATGCTGTTATCGTGAACGTCTCGTATGTGCCTTGGGAGCCATTTTTTACATATTGGGATATTCAGCATGTAGGCGTATTAATAATGATTGATTAATGATTTGTTAATTATGTTGATAATACGTATACAACAACGACAACGAACCATACAATAACGGCTTACGATAACGGACCATGAAATGATAGTTTTCGGGAACAACAGATTATGATAGGTAGTAGTCTACAACAAAGAACTACAACCCATAAGTAAACAATCACAACACTGCTCATAACAAGAATCACAATAATTCAATTTACAATAGAGAAACAAAGAATTGTAATGGAAAAGAAAGTGGTGTTAATATAGTTGTATAGGATATCAAGCATTCATTACATTTATTTTCTGAACGCAGTTTTATTACTGAATCTTTTACTGGTGGTTTCTCTTTAACAGGTTTGACCGGCATAGTGTCGTTCGATGAATTTTTATGTGGCAGTATGTTGATTTGGGGTGTGTTATCGATGTGGTGTGGTGGCAAGTTTTAATTATATTAGGGCAGGCATAATAACGGGAAAACATGAGACATCTATGGTTTGTGTTAAGTATAATGTGTTTGACGGAAGTATGAATAAAGTTGGATGATGCCTCAAGTTGATAAAAGAGTCCTTTGGATTCTGAACGATCGTGGTGGTTTCTTTCTCTATCAAATGTACAACGTATCGTGTGAATAAAATGAAATGACATAACGTTATTTACTGTACGTGTGAATTTCATAAGGGAAATTTCATAAGGGAAACATCTGCTGATAGTTATTTATAGATTGGTAATAATAATGGATAGTAATGTCGTACATGTATATGTCGATTGTTGCACAATCTTATTGGACGTTGTGTCAACAACAGTATTGTATAATTACGACATTTATTATGCAGCAGGAAATGACTGATATACTAATACCATTACATTTAAATATAGCTTCACAATACTTACATGAATAACTTCTGTGCGTACATACTACTATTTGTGATTGGAAAAAGAAGTTTGCATACGAATTCGGTGATACCGGTTTTACGTTTATCTAAAAATAAGTAGAGTAGCTGAGAACATATTTCGTTTAGGAATTTTTTCAAGACTCTAAGTTAGGCAGGTAAATTTATTTTTAATGTTTGTTTGAATTTAGACTAGTCTAAAGGCATTATTAATCGAGAATCAAACGATCCAGTTTATCCATACTTTGTGTACGCAAAGTATTTACATTTACAGTACATAAAATAAAATAAACAAACGGTTATTTTTGGACAAGCGCATGAAAGTGAAAAAAAAGTCGTCAGTTGCTGTAGAGTCAAGAGACATGAAGTAAGTGACGAAGTTAGAGACTAGAGAGAATACCAGTGAAAGTGATGTACTGTAGTATTCGGTTTGCTGATAAAGAAAAAGTTTTTCCAATCAACTTTTTGCAATAAATAATTTACTTAGTTATTATATATTTTGAGCTCAACACTTTGGATTATTGCGTATTGTAGGACAATAAATTTTTTTTTATTTTTTTTTATTTATAAAAATACATATATAAACACAAGCTTTTCGACAAGCATTTTTTGCGGCCACCATAGCTAAGCTGCTAGCTGCTAGTCGCCATTGCTAGCTACTAGCTACTATATATATATATATATACTTTAAAATTAGAAGACAGTTTTTGTGCTGATTATTGCCATAAGACAATAAAAAGGGAAGGTTTACATAAGAAAAAGGAAAAGTTTCCATTATGTAAAGTAATAGTATTGGCTGAGGCTGAGTCAACAAATAAAAAAATGTGGGTTCAATCTTTACAATATGTTAAATAAACATTATTTTGTGCCTTTATATCAATATACTAATACCTTTGATCAGCTGCATTATGATATACAATAATTCAATAGCATTATTTACTCCTAACTCCCTTTTCATAACACCAATCAAGTTATTATTATAATGTACATAACCTTCTTTTATTCAGCTGTATTTATTTTGGGACAATGTAATAGCTTTTGAACATCTCTATCTAACAAGTTCATTTTTTTAACATTGCTAAGATTACATATATGTTTTCTCTTGATACATAATACAGATAACAACTTTCTGAACATTGCTCATTCACTTTCAAAACACCAACCTCAAGGTTATCTTGTGCATAAAAATTTCCTTGCATAGCTGCTTTTGATAATTTAACAAATTTTTGATAGTAATAGCTGACTTTATATTAATACTTGTTCCATATAGACAACCAAGACCATTTTGTGCTATCAACATTTTCTTGTTCAGCCACTTGTGCTGTTTCCAACTGATCAAGATTATACTGTGCATGAACATGCCCTTGTTCAACAGCTTTTTGATACCATTCAGCTGCCTTTTGTTTATTCTTTTCTACTCCACTTCCATTTGCATAACACATACCAAGATTATATTGAGCAAAAGCAACCCCTTGCACAGCAGCTTTTTGATACCATTCAAATGCTTTCTGTTCATCTTTTTCTACTCCAATTCCGTTTGCATAGCATACACCAAGATTATTTTGTGCATCAGCATCTTCTTGTTCAGCAGCTTTTTGATACCATTCAACTGCCTTTTGCTCATCTGCTTTTACTCCAATCCCATTCATATAACATACACCAAGATTGTATTGTGCATTAGCATATCCTTGCTCAGCTGCTTTTTGATACCATTCAACTGCTGTTTGTTCATTCTTTTCTATTCCAGTTCCATTATTGTAACACACCCCAAGATTATACTGTGCATGAACATGCCCTTGTTCAGCTGATTTTTGATACCATTCAACAGCCTTTTGTTCATGCTTTTCTACCCCAATTCCATTTGCATAACACACACCAAGCTTAAATTGTGCATTAGCATGTCCTTGTTTAGCTGCTTTTTGATACCATTCAGCTGCTTTTTGTTTATCTTCTTCTATTCCAGTTCCATGCCTATAACATATGCCAAGATTATATTGTGCATAAGCATTTCCTTGTTTAGCAGCTTTTTGATACCATTCAACTGCCTTTTGTTTATCTTCTTCTATTCCAGTTCCATGTTCATAACACCAACCAAGATTGTATTGTGCATTCACATGTCCTTGTTCAGCAGATTTTTGATACCATTCAACTGCCTTTTGTTTATTCTTTTCTACTCCACTTCCATTTGCATAACACACACCAAGATTATATTGAGCAAAAGCAACGCCTTGCACAGCAGCTTTTTGATACCATTCAAATGTCTTTTGTTCATTTTTTTCTACTCCAATTTCGTCTCTATAACAACAACCAAGATTATACTGTGCTTGAGCATGCCCTTGTTCAGCAGCTTTTTGATACCATTCAACTGCAGTTTGTTCATCTTCCCCTACTCCAGTTCCATTCATATAACATAAACCAAGATTGTATTGTGCATTAGCATATCCTTGCTCAGCTGCTTTTTGATACCATTCAACTGCTGTCTGTTCATTTTTTTCTATTCCAGTTCCATTATTGTAACACACACCAAGATTAAATTGTGCTAGAATGTATCCTTGTTCTGCTGATTTTTGGTACCATTCAACTGCCTTTTGTTCATGCTTTTCTACCCCAATCCCATTTGCATAACACTCACCAAGATTATATTGTGCTTGAGCATATCCTTGTTCAGCTGCTTTTTTATACCATTCAACTGCCTTTTGTTTATCTTTTTCTACTCCAGTTCCATGTCTATAACACACACCAAGATTAAATTGTGCATTAGCATGTCCTTGGTTAGCTGCTTTTTGATAGCATTCAACTGCCTTTTGTTCATTCTTTTCTATTCCAGTTCCATTTGCATAACACACACCAAGATTATATTGTGCACCAGCATTGTTTTGTTTAGCTGCTTTTTGATACCATTCAACTGCCTTTTGCTCATCTTTTTCTACTCCAGTTCCATGTCTATAACACACACCAAGATTCTTTTGTGCTTGAGCATGTCCTTGTTGAGCAGCTTTTTGATACCATTCAACTGCCTTTTGTTCATCTTTCTCTATTCCAGTTCCATTTTCATAACATATACCAAGATTATTTTGTGCTTGAGCATGTCCTTGTTGAGCAGCTTTTTGATACCATTCAACTGCCTTTTGTTCATCTTTTTCTATTCCAGTTCCATTTTCATAACACACACCAAGATTAAGTTGTGCATAAACATCTCCTTGTTCAGCTGCTTTTTGATACCATTCAACTGCTTTTTGTTCATCTTTTTCTATTCCAGTTCCACGTCTGTAACATAAACCAAGCATATATTGTGCTTGAGCATATCCTTGTTCAGCAGCTTTTTGATACAATTCAACTGCCTTTTCAAACTTCTTCTTTCTATAGGCAGCATTAGCTCTATGGCACAACTTTTCTGCATTTGGTGATGTCAATGATTTCCAAATTGAACTCCAGGTAGATTCTGGGTTATTATTATTATTATTATTATCATATTTTCCCATTCTGTTCTCATTTTTTTGTTTTTTAAGGTCATCACACTCATCAAATATCATCATATCTGCAGTTCTTCCAGTATAAGTATTATGAATATCTTGATACTCAGCATCTGGGAGATACTGTTTAATGTTGCTGTATATAGTTTGTTGTGGCATATAATACACTTTATTCCTTCTAATTTCACTCCTGCAATAAGGGCATTCTGGATTGTTTAATGATAAAAGAGCTTTTGAGCTAATAATATGTTGACAGTGAAGTTGATAGAAGTCACCAACCACATCATATAGAATACCACATTTCATGTCTTCTGCAATATAGTCAATTGGAATTTTTTCAACATCTTTTCCTTTCCCTTTCCTATTATCTTGTTGTTTCTTATCTTCAGCAGTTGGCATTAATGTGTCTGGTGTGTATTTTGAAATTAAATTTAATTCAACTTCTGATTTCTCTCTCAGGTAATAGTACATGCTAACCAATTTGGGTATATACTTCTCATTGCAATCAGAAATATCATCAGGCACTGTAACAAACAATTCACTGTTCTTGGCCTCAAGACTCAATAACACTTCAATGGATTTGAATTGAATAAATTCATTGGTAGCATTATTCAATGAATCTAATGCTATGTAATAACAAATAGATTGTGTAGTCATAGAAAACGTTTTCTGGATAAGTTGTTGGATAATATCTAAAATGCCAAACCAGAGTTCATCACTAATACTAACATCCTGGTTATTATTATCTGCAGCATTTTCAGAGTAGCATAAACTGATATTATACCAGAGATACTCAAGAAGCACTCTTTCTTTAAAGCTCATTGAAATGTTAGACTCTTTTTGTTGATACCATTCATCAAGACTATCTTGTAATATTATGAGTTGTCTCCAGGTTGTATACCAAGGCTTGCCTGAGGGTTCAATATGACAAGCTTCTTTAAAATGCCTCCAGGATCTTCCTATGTCACATTTACTAAGAGGGATGTCAACGCCTGTAATTAGTTTAATCCCAACTTTAGCCAATCCAGGGACTACAACAAGTAAACCTTTTAATGCTGCAATAGCACGATCAATACGTGTCTGGTACTGGGTTTTTTCGTTGCAAGTACTATTTAAAGTATTCTTAATGAGTGTGAGAAGGTAGTCAACATTGTAATTACATTTAAAGCTCTTGATGGTTTTGTCTGATTCAGTAGATCCTGCAAGCTTAATTTTCCATATTTCTCCACCATGTTGTTTAATCATTGCATGTGTATTTTTATAAGTAGAAATGGATTTTCGAATACCATCAAGAAAATGACCTGTAAATTGACACCCCTTACGATACATCTGTTCCAGTATAGTTACAATAATGCGTAACTGCCATTCCAATTTAATAGCTGTTTCCACTGAAAACACATCGTCAAATTCTTGAGAACATAAACTTTTCAACGCCGTGTTTAGTACCTCTACTGAGACAGAATCCCCTTTATGTTCGAGAATGTATTTAAGCGCGTAAATATTCTGAGAATATTGCAAGTTTATTAACAATTCTGTTATTTGCTCATCCGCTGACATAAGCCCTTGTTCCATTAATTGAAGTATAATCTTAGGAAAAGTGCCTTGAGTTATAGAACTGGTTGGTGTTGACGCAGAAGATGACATGGTAATAGAAGAGGTACTCGCTGTGAGAACGTTGTCTGATACGTAGCCGGCGGCTGTTGAGCTAGAACCCATCACGGTCAGTGTTTGGTGAATAAGCGAGGGAGTATTTTCTACATTGTAATTGCGTTTTATGAGTCGAGTCGTTGCCGATTCTTGCTTATTCCTATTTGGGGTTCAAACTACGAATGTGTCACATTATTGCTGGTATGTGTGCGACGATACTATTATAAATAAATTTTTCGTAATAGAGTGCTTTGCAGAAAATTTGGATCACTTAATAATACACCATTGAAAATATGGATGTCTCATCACGATATACAAGGAAGCTGGGTTACATTTCCGTTCATTGTGAGACCAAATTTGTGTCAAGATGCTAACAAAACGACATGTTTGCATTGCATTTTGATATTAATAGTCATTTTGTTACCCTTCCGTTCGATTATGAAAGACAAATGAGCTATTCGTATTAAGGTATTCGTGTTATTTGTAATAACTCAATAACTGTATTTCAACACACAGTATGTAACATTATCCACTGAACCGACGACTTTGTTTTCGATACATGTGATAGCGTAACACAAAATACCGCAACAAAATGAAGTTTTATCAACATGAATCATGATTCATGTTGATAGAATTTCATACGCTAAATCTACATCCATTCTTCTATACAATGACAAAACAGAGAAGCGTTTTTAACATTATTAAACGTAAGACCCAATTAGTAAAACGAACACGAAATTCATACTCAGTCTCACGTGAAAAGGAGGTTATTGCCTATTACTATTACTATGCAAAAACCATGGCAATAACCAAGTAGCAAGACGCTTTGACATTGTAGTATGTTAAGTCGATGGGTAAGAGAAAGTTTAAATAGACAAGCGAAACAAAAGAGAAAAGTAAGCAGTGGTTCTGGTAGAAAAGCCTTATCTCCAGAAGCAGAGAAAAGCTTGACTATAAAAAAGAAAACAGGGTCTTGCAGTGACCTATATAACAATTAGAAACAAAATATTAAAAATCTTAAAAGAACTTGTAATAAAATAACCAGGTAAATTATTTATTCTGAAGTGTTGTTTATTTTCGGAACTTATGTAAAACAGGTGTTGATTATGTTCGGGCGTTGCTTATTTTCCTTGGAGATTTGCGCCCCACAAAATACTTAGCCCTAATACGAAAAAGGTATATACCTTCAAGAATAATGAAAGATCCAGACAAGCGATGACATCATTATAGATATGAAGCAAGTAGAGCTTGTCATTCTGCTTGAAGCATATCGCTGTCAAATGATTACATAATGGACGACGTACAACGGTTGGCAGGCAAATTTGAATTATACCACTATTCTACAAAAAGAAGAAAAGAGTTCCGTTTGCGCCTCGAATAAACAAACCCAATAATACTATCTATAGACACATGAATAACAAGGGTTCAATTGATCAGGAATGCATTACGTAAATCGGTAACTGCATAGGAGAAAGCGATTCTACATAACTCGCAAAAAATCGATATTTTTTTCAATTTTCGTACAATTTAAAGTTCTCGTAAGAGCAATAATGCATGATATTTGATATATATAGATTTCGCAGAACCGATAAACAGATAACAGTCAATATCAATATTATAACATATAGATTAATACCAGCTAACAATCTGCCCAAATCATACAATGATTTACTATTTATATCAATATCGAAACCCGATATCGTAACCGTGTTAATGAGTCTGACTCTACGGTAAACAAATGTGTGATACAACAAAGTGACGCTCCTAGTTAAGCCCAGAGCCTCTGCGAGGACAAGTTAATTACCCTAGCAATAATACTATTTCCGTTGCAAAACGTCTTTGCCTAAACTGTTCAAGCTAATTATACTGAAATAAAATTAATTTGTTGGTTCTCGATATTTAAAATACTGGAATCCATCCTTCATCCCACATCGACGTCGGAATCTTATTAACTCATTAGGACATATTGTAGTATTTGAATAAAGACGTTTTATTAAAATTTGAGTCACTAAAATGACAAGACAATAGTCGAGGGCAATATGTAAATTGACTTCATCTAATACAACGGTAACATAATCGCGAAACCCAATTCAATTGCTGCCGTCATACATGCACGTGAATCCAAATCTTGGTTTGGGCAATCTCAGAGTATTTACCCTCCTTCTCGAGACGTGATAAGGGTTGTACATTGGGTAAAGAACATTCCACGCATTACTGTTAGAAGCGTCCTGACAAATAAGGTGGTTTAAGATCGAAAATATTAGACCAGATTGTCGCTGCACCTGGGCGTTCGTCGGGATCAGCCTCACAACACCACTGGGCAAGTCTCTTGTATTCTTCTCGCGCTGAATCAGGCATCGAGATGATCATAGTCCACCCATAATGTCGCATACTAAACTTCTATCGAATTGCTTATTTCTAAAAGGTGGTCATCACATACATAACAATACCAAAAAGTATACACGTCTGTTTCTGAGTGAATTTGTAAGTGTGGAAGACGTCCGGTGCAATAAAGGGTGGATTGCGAGGAACTTTTATTCATAGCAAGGTGATCGCTAAAGCCCAATTTAAGCTATTTTTATCTATTTACATATTCTGTAGGGGCAATAAAGGGTGAAACACCTCGCACGATTGGATTTGATCCACTTGCATTATCTGCCTGTATCTTCTGTTTGGGTTTCGTGTCACTCCATAAACTTAAGAAATAATTATAAGCACTTGATATGGTTTCTGACCGCGAATAAAAATAAACACATAGTCAAATTAGACGACCATTCCAACATCACCAGAACATTTTCTTGAAAGTAGGCTATTCGACTAGTATGCTTGGAATCATTGTCGCGCCAATCATTTCCAAGCATACTATTAATCTCTGGGACATGCCTGCTGATAATATTTACGTAAGATTTATTTGTCGAGAACAAAACAAACTTGCTTTCTTTTGACAGAGAAACCACCCCATGCCATTATTTTTGTTCAGTCTTTTGGCATGGGATCGAAGAGCTGAAAAGCCGTCTCGTTCGAAAATAATGTCCATTTCCAGTCATTGTTAAGGTGAGCCTTTGCCCATTCCACCCCCTTCCTTTGTGATTGGTGGTTAGCATAGGTGTGACTTTGGGCACTTTGAGTAGCATATGGCGACCACAGTAGCATGGAATTAATTCTAAACAATTTGTGGCAAATCTTTAATAGACTTTACCTTCTATTGACGGAAACAAGAGCAACGAGACTGTTGATACAAATATAGTGAGTAACGATAATTAATAATAGTGGTATTGCATTTTTAGAATAAAATTGAATTAAATATTTAGTATTATTATATCACTTTTATCCAACAAGTGCAACTGTATAACGCAATATTGTATCACGAAAACTGCTGTTACCAATATACAGTTAATTATAATAAAAATTGAAATTGTGTCAAAAATATAACACGAAATTTAATTCAGTCGATTAACAAGTTGAGATTTTTCGTGAGGACCAGTGCATAAGCCAATTACATAAAAAACGAACATTCTATTGACTGTAAATTTTTGGATAACAATCGACCAATTACAGAGTCTGACAATAGCTAGTTCGATTGAAGTTCTTGCTTGTACAAATCGTCGTTGTTGAGTTCGATTCACTAGCTAAAGAGTGAGATTACATTCAATGGGCGTTTGGCTTTGTCCAGTATTATTCCTTATTTAATAACATGGATGTAATCCATCGTATGGCGATAATATATTTCGTGCTTTATGGAGATTTCTAGATCAGCATGCATATTCGCAGTGGCGTTCGTGTAACTATTTTGGAATCTTGAGATAATTATATAAACCCAGATAAAGAATTATAAATATTGCGGCTTTATTGGACCAGGAGATAAGAAAAAGAAACATGTATTAATATGATAAAATATTATAATGTTACCCATAATTTACGCAGTTTTTACAGGGTTAAACGTTTTTACACCCAATAATAATACCTCTAAATTATAATATAATATTTATTTACTACTTTACTTTTGTTATTACTATAAGATTTGGTTTTTATATGAGACGCAGAATGGTGATATTGAGGCTATGACATACGTACATGGCGCCTGTTGATCAAATTCAAACTGCACAATATACTGCGCTTTGAATCGATATGCAATGATACAATGTTTTACTGCTTGTTACTAATATCAGGTTTAGACAAAGCAATACTGTACTGTAAACATCTGTATTCCGTATTAGTATGCGAATTCCTTGTTTCCACACATCTATGCATGTATTAATTCATTTTGCACAGCAAACCTTGGGCGTTGATCGACTTATTTGCAGAGTGCCAGCATTGTTTGTGTATTGTCAGGGGCGCATATTTTAATTGCTGCGCAAGTTGTTTTAAATAGTAAGTAACGCTATTGAGTTGCTTTACGCTGCATCAGCAAAAAGTTTGGCATTTCGGCTTTTTAGCAAGAATTTTTCCTGAAAGGTGGCGTAACGGTAACATGTAAATTGTTTACGTCGCACACACTTCCGTTTGTTATTGTATTTACATTATTTATCTTAAATATAATTAACTAGTTTTTCGACACCTGTTCGTCACAGGTCCAATCAACAGAAAACAAAGACTGTAACATTCTAATCTACATCTATATCGGTATAATTATTATCTACAGACATAACCGTAATAGTAATGATTGGTTATTTTTGTTTAACATAGTCTGCGGGTGCGTCTTGAATAAAATGGATTCCGCCGGGTAACCACCGATTGCCATATCCCGACTTGTAGCATAAGTCTTAAAAAGCGTTCTTATTACAATATACAAAATCGTCCAATAACGAATAATATTCCGACCGACATTCGTAAAGATCTGTGTGACTTTTGATACGGAACAGCACACAATATACATATTTGGTAATTATCTCGGCATTCTCCTCAATCGGGCTCTGCCGTACAACATGTTTCTCACAACCCGACATCTATTGGGCTGTGCTATAAATATGTCCATTCTTATTATTATCATTTTTTATCGAAAATCCTTGCATTTTTAAACATCGTTTGTTTCTCCGAATTCTACAATCGTGTCGAAAGAACAATGTATATTTCTTTATTTGGTTACTTTCTATTCGCCGTACTTTTAGCCACAGCAGCCACGCAATGCAATGTCCTTGCATATTGTGTTACTGAAACATGGCGATAAATATTAAACCACTCTTTTTTTCTTTCAGACCGGAAGAGTCTACTCCATTAATCTCGTTAATTGCCACCGATAAATGCGTGACGTTGCTGTAATTCTAATGGAAGCGAGAACAGGTAGAGAAAAACAAAGATATACCGAAGGAAAGACACGGCAGGTAGTGGAAAAATTCCAACTTTTTTTCAGTGATGAAACCGTTCCATTGATCGGAATAAATCGTTCATTTATCTAGGTTGCGGGATGTGTGCCAGTAAACAAGCAAACAAGACAAGTCTTACTAGTAACTCAACGAAAGAAGAGTGGTTGGGTGTTGGTAAGCGTTTGTAATTAAGATTGTTTTAAGGGGGTTGGGATAAAGATTTTTAAGGAGCCCAGAAAGTATATGTTTGAATTTCAAATGAAAAATTAATTTAATTTCTTAATCTTGTGCATGCAGTCGAACTAATATTAAAGCATATATTTATATCCTTTAATTGAATAGCCAAAGGGTGGTTGGGAAAATGACGAATCGCAACAAGAAGCAGCGGTGAGAGAGACTTATGAAGAAGGTACGGTACAACCTCCGTCACTGAGGGGGGACATAGTCCCGATTACTCTATCGAAATACTCGTTCAATTTGTCATCCTTCTTATCGTCTTTCGTTTTTCTTTTCCGTCCGTCATTATTGGCAGCCGGGGCAAAAGGAAGAGTAACACATTTCCTAGGACAATGGGATTCCCTCACAATAAACAACGCCACCGGTTGTCCAAAAAAGATGTTTCTCTTTTTCGAAATGGAGGTTGATTCTGTAGAAGACAAGTGGCCTGAAATGCAAGAGAGAAACAGAGCATGGGTAAATAGATATCTGTCAAAGTAGATGGGATAAATTTGCGTTGCGTTGGGTGAAAGTTGTGTGCTGTACTAACCGTTTCGAATACCCTTTATTCAACGTTACTTAGTTCGCTTACGAAGAGGCAGTAAAGATGATTGGAGAGCCGTACATGCGAGACGTATTGAAACAATGTTCGCTTGCGCCGCCGTCGAACCAGAACACTACCGCATCTATAGGATGTTGACAAATCAGATGTCAGTTCTGAAGCTTTTTATTGAACAATGGAGTTTAGAAAATCAAAAAAGATGTAATCTTCTTATATAATTGTAATAACAAATACAACAGCTTATCTAATTTAGGTTTTACGCTTTCAATCCACCCCCTACCCCCCATCTCTCTCTCTCTCATCGTAAATCAACAGGTATACTGGAATGTTAGCTTTTTTTTCCTTCATTAGAAGTAACCTGTGTCCTAGCAGTGACTTACAAGGTCCAAGTTTGCAGATTGCTACCTTACAATAGATTTGAAACCCACCATCGCAGTTTAGTTATAAAAGGATTAATTACTTGTAGCTTTCGGTTTTATCCAAGAATTAGCTTTCAAACTTGCTTTTTCTGTTATGTATCTTATAGATTTGCTCTAATCTGGATCCGTTTTGTAATGGACTGGAAGCAGAGCATATATATATTTATTAAATTGAGAGATAAATCTTGTAAAATTAACCTTTAGATGCTGATGCTATGTTAAATTGGGTGACCAGTGGCCTACCTTGTTGCGAATCATACAAACAACACCAGGCAGTCATCGCTAGCTAGCTTCTCGTAGATGAATGTACGTTACCAACATTCTCAAGACAGAGAATTCCCTCTTGGTATGCACGTGTTGATAACCTTAAATAGCAAATTTCGATACCAACTATTATGGGAACCAAACCTGATGATCAACGGCAGCGCATGTTTTTATTTCCATATCCTTTTTTTTTTACCAGGATGGAGGCCTAGGCACTAAAAATAATTTGGAAGGGGGTTTGCTTAAAATGTGTAAATCATGGCTTTTGCTTTCCGCTTCACAAATGGCATAAGGAGAAATGCATATCATATCAAATCGTATTCACAATATACAGTTCCATCTATAAAGACAAGGACAACGACAGCGACAATAGCGACGGCAAGGACAACGACAACTATAGCAACAATAGCGACGGCAAGGACAATAACGACTACAGTATCATCATCATCATTATCATCCGTAGTATTAACAATCGCCCGCCGAGCAACCAACGCGATACCGTTCACTCAATCACCACCCTTCCCGCGAGCATTCTCAACCTCGTTGTCTCGTGCCTCTCCCGCATTATCATCATCACTCTATCATTATCCACAAACGAGATTCTCAAAATGCGTATCGGTTATCGCTCGTACTGCTCCATCCACAACCTCCTCCTCCTCCACCACCCCTACCACGTCCACTCGATCACTCTACACGCTTAGACCTCCACCACCACCATCACGATCACGCCTTCCGCCATATTCAGGATACGAACGATTTTCATCAGCCGTTCCGATATACCGCAAACGCATCTTTTGGATGTACGTTGGCGTGTTTGGCGGATTTTTCGGGTACTACTACGTATCTCACCTCGAGGATGTTCCCATAACCGGGAGAAGACGGTTCATGAGCGTGTCGTCCAAACAGGAAGAATACATGGCTCAGCAGGCGTATAAAGAGGTCATGCACAAATTCGGGCATAGGATATTACCGGCGTGGCATCCTGATTCAAAAATTGTCAAGAAAGTGGCTGAAAAGATTATAAAAGTTTCGCCGATTCAACGTTTGTATTTCTATTGATATATAGGCATGACGATATAAAAAAACAATTGATCGTCTTGTATAATTGATATTCAAAGGCGGTGGCAACGTGTCCCGTAGTTAATAAGCATGATTTAATTAATTTTTTTGGCTCATTTAAACGATATAAACGCCCTTTCTCTCCCTCCCCTCTCTCCCCCTCTCTCCCCCTCTCTCCCCCTCTTTCCTTCTTTCCCATTCCCTTTTTATTTACAGATCTTAACTGGCAATTTCATGTGATTGCTTCAGATGAAAAGAATGCGTTTGTTCTTCCAGGTGGCAAGGTGTTTGTGTTTACTGGTATATTACCGGTCACTCAGAATGAAGATGGATTAGCTACTGTACTTGGACATGAGGTCAGATGCTAAATCAGTCCGCGGACGAAATGGAGATGGAAAGGGGAAGGTGTTGACATTAACTACACTTTTTTATTATATCGTAGATTGCTCATCAGGTTGCTAGACACAATGCTGAAAAACTCTCATATGTAAAGATCTTGCTATGGATTCAGATATTGTCCAGCATCTTTATTGATCCCAGTCTTTTAAACAGGCTTTTGTTGGAAATTGGAATTCTGTAAATAAGAACATTTCTACCAATATATTGTTCTTAACTCGTCTCGCTCCTTCACTCACTCACTCATTTTTTCACTCAGGATGCCATTTTCGCGCAAGATGGAAGTGGAAGCCGACGAAATTGGTCTTTATCTAATGGCTCAGGCATGTTATGATCCTGCGGAAGCAACGCGTCTTTGGGAAAGGATGGATCGTTTACAACGGCAGTCTCCTCCACAATTCCTCAGCACTCATCCCTCACACAAAACGAGGCAGAAAAAGATACGAGAATGGTTGCCCAAGGCTCATCAATTGCAAGAACAAAGTGATTGTCAGCATGAAATAGATGAATTCGCTTATGCGATTAAACAACTAAGACCACAATGGGTATCATGGTAAATGCGAAATACGTGATACGTTTTTTTTTACACAAGAGAATGGACCCGAGCATACAATCTGCAAAACGAATATGAGTATATATAATTTTTGACCATTTCTATAATCATTTGCAAGAGCTTATTTGCCGGATAATCTTTATTAATCTGTTGGTTTTTATTTGCATAATGACAAGGATAGTTTTAGTTCTGGTTCGCGTTCCAGATATTAATAGTGCTATGTTTTTTGAATCTACACTACAAATACCACTACAATGCAATAATATTCTGTGCCCTAAATACAGAAATACACTGATCAAAATGACAATCTTCGTTCACTGATGAAGCTATTATTTCAAATTGGTGTGCGTTCGTTGCTAATCATGTTGGCAAGTACTGGCAATTCGATAGCTATGCAAAGAAATGAAGTGATTTTCTTTCATTTCGAGCACCTATAATCTCGTCCATCCACGAAATGTCAACATACCATTCTTTTCCCCAATTGTTTCCGACATCTCAGTGTCAGCAAGCGTCGATTTTCTCTATCCCTTTTCGTCATCGCCTCGATTATCATTCTTCGCATTCTTATCCTTTTTGCCCTTTTCTCCGTCATTATTTTCGACCCCGCCTTCCCCATTTCCCTCACCTCCAAACCAAACATCCCAGGCCTTTTTCGCATTATCCCCGACCAGATGAACCGCATCGAGACGCTGTACGCTCTCGGTGAATTTACGAAAGAATGCAGCTTGTGTTCCGTCCGTGAAGGATTCAATATAACGTTTGGTTAAGTGGTAGCCGGGAGTGAATGCTCGTTTTATGATTCTCGTCGCTATGAACGAAAAGAAAAAAAAGAGAGATTAATTTGTTAGGAAATCGGGAGCAAAGTGCAAGATTACAGTCACAGCTGACAGACTTAATTGAGTTTTCGCTAGTCTAACGAAAATGCGACGTACTTTCAGATTTTGTCATCTCCAACTTTTCACCCAGATCTATCTCGTATTCTTCTGCAGCGGAACTGTTTCGAGTTAATATATGCGTTTCAAAAGACAATGCAAATCGACAAATGATGGCCATAACAAAGCTTACTCTGTCTCCAAATTATCAGTCGGTAACTTTTCATATGAATTCATTCCTACAAAAAAAAAAAAAAAGAACAAAGCCATTACTTAACACGCCTAACACATTCCGATCGGACGCGATTTGAATGTCTGGTTTAGAGCCGACCAAAACGCCCTCCCCCCAACCTCCCCTCCATTCCCTCACATACCTTCAGTATGCCTAACGCACTTGTCAACACCCTTTACATAATAAAAGTAATACCCATCAAGCGGGTTCCATTTACTCTCATTGGGTTTAACTTCATTCTTTTCCACCTCATTCTTATTCATTTCGACGGTCTTTTCCACATTATGCACCGTTTCGACGCCATCGATATCCGCCGGTGCCTTGCTTACGTTGTCTTCCCTCTTTTTCCTTCTCAAACATGCCATTCTACACACTGCGCCTTGACCAGCCTCGCGTCGACTATTCATCTGCTTGCACCATTGCACACAGAATTCATCCCAGCGTGGCGGAAAGGATCGAGATGCACTGTAAAAGTCGCGACTATGCGTGCGGAAACCAAAGAGTGGTGGTGGCGGTGACGGTGGTGGAAGCGGGTCTTGTGATGCGACATCTGTCAGCGGTGGAGATTTGAGATCAGGAGGGAATTCCGGTGGTACTTCGGTAGGAGTAGAATCTGATTGTGCCATTTTTGTTTTCTGGTCGGGTAACTTTTTTTCTTGATCCACTTTAACATTTATTTAGCCTTTACACGTGATTGTCAGACGTGATTGATTTCGCATGTGTCTCAGTTTCCCTTTCTCTATTTTACGCTCTTGATTTGGTCAGAATGGTATTATTGATCGAGATAGCTTGTATTAGCATTTCCTCATACGCACTCGATAAGCTTTAACTCGTTGCTTTTCTAAACAGGCAAACGACAAGGCAGTTGGAGCAACTCTGTTAGTAACCTCTGTGGTTATATTTTTATACTACACGACATGGGCTTTGATAATGGTAAAAAACGAATGAATTAAACTCATTTCGCTCGACTTTTGCGAGGAAAGATTTAACGAAATCGGAACGCATATAATCTTTTAGCCATTTGTAGATGAAGGTCATCCTCTACATGAATACTTCCCCGATCGAAAATATGCTATACAAATTCCCGTAGTTCTACTCCTCATCGGGGCCACTGTGGTATTTACTTTTATCGCCCTCGTAATGATAAAAAGCGGACATAAGAATGTCAAGAGTGCATGAACGTTCAATATGGCCATATGTTATTTTTAGAGGTGAGGAGAGGTTACAAAATCATAGTGTGTGAACGGAGGGTCATGGAAAGGATCTATATTAATTAAACTTTTCTCGTATGTGGTGAAATTCAGCAACATTAATAGATGTAATAATACAAAATCATATTTTCAAGTTTGTCCCCAACGGGATCACCGTTACTTGATCTAGGTGATATTTACAAGTATCCTTTATAAATCAATTATAAATATACAAATTCAAAAGCACAAATAAATACGATCTCTATTCTTCGTTCAAACTCATCGTGCTGAACCTGCGATTCGTATCATGAATGTTGACGGCATTGTTTTTCCTATTACCATCGTCTTCATTGGTATCTATGTTATCGCCGTCAACATTATTATTGTCACGTTCCATATTTTCAGTGTCTTCTTCAGTCTTGGCGTCGGTATTGACATTGGCATTGGCATTGGCGTTGGCATTGTCAACGTTCATATTAGCACGTACGTTTGCACTTGCGCTGGCATTAACGCTGGTTTCGGCATTGACATTAGCGTTGCTACTATTGCTGCCACCCATGTTTCCATCGCTATTGCAGTTACTATGATTATGAAAATTCTTATATAACCAATCCTTCATGAACATATTATGAGATGGAGTGGACGGTGCTGATCCCGATGAGCCGGCTATCGAGGGAGGAGAATTGGCTACTGGAGATGATAGTGTCGATGGACTGCCTATGTGACTGGGGGATACCGCACGCCGCTTTGGGTTAAAATGTGATTCATCCGAAGCTAAAAAGAACAGTCAGCAAAAGGAATGTTGAATTAGACGTTTGAACTATGAGTGAATTGATAATGAAATTTGCACTTTGCGATTGATGTATCATAAATTTCATTCACCTTTTCGCTTTATTCGCCCACTGACCGGCCATGGACCAATACTAGACTGCGTGGGCGATGTTGTGTCTTGTCGATACTGGCAGGTACACATAAAAAATATACAAGTTTAATATACACTGACAATAACCCGCATTGCAGCAAATAATTATTTAATCACCGTCATTTCAACCTCGGAATTCGATTTTGAGTAAGGCGGTGAAAATTGTACGTCTCTTAAATTCAGCCAGTTGGTGACCAATTCCTAAATATCAAAGAATTCGTTTATTAGAATAACACGGGTTGACATCTCATTGTAAAGAAAAGTCACCAACCTCGGGATGTCTTTGATTAAGTTCAGGCACTTTTTCAGGTTCGTTTTTGAGTACTTTGGTGGTCTTGTATTCTCCCTTAATCTCTGCCTCTATCGGGCGAGCTTCTTCTTGCAATTCGTTTGCGATACGTGTGAATGATTTTGTCTTCGGCTATTGAGAATGAATGTAAGACATTATCAGTAAATACTAGTGGCGTGTTATTGGGTATTAGTTAGTATATGTTGACATAAAAATGAACGATTTCAAAAGACAAGCTGGATACCGTACCAATAACGAAGCTCTTCTGGCTCTTACGGGCCGCTGAACAGGTGACGGCTTTTCGCTTCTCGAGTCTGAAAACATGCCACCACCCGACGAACAAGTCTCAACATTCAAATCGCTCATGCTGCTTCTTCTAATCAACTGTGGCATTCCGGCCAGAGAAAGATTTGATCTTATCACTTGTGACGCAAGTGGATACTTTGGAGGAGTGGATGGAGCTGTTGTGGGTGTTCCCGGACGTGAGAGTGGTTTCTGGATAAACGGAAACGGGAATACAAAAGACGTTTTATTGGTACTGATATTATACATATTGCCACTGTTAGCGTTCATGGTAAAACCAGAGTTGTCTTCTTCGTTGCCCGATTCGTTCTCACTCAATGAAGTGGGAGTGTCAAGTTGCATGGATATCGCAGATACGTTGCTATCACGACGTTGATGGCCAGGAGTGTCGTACATTTGAATCGACATTGCCGATACATTGCTGTCTCTTCGGCGATGAGAGGATTCTGGAATATCAGATGGAGAATACGTCATACCGATAAAATTGTTTATGTTATTGTTGTTCATGGCAAAGCCTGTGTTTGAGTTGTTATTTAGCACGGGAGTAAAATTCGTATTGAGTGACGGAGGTATTGGTCTTGCTATTTTGCGAAACAGCGGAGAATGTGAATGTTGCTCGCTCGGTTGTTCTTGAGAGGTGAGCGAAGGAGTCTCTACATTTGCCGATGGCTGTGCGAACAATTTCCCGAGGTCTTGTGATGCGAAATGAAGATACGGTGTTATTTGTTGAGCATTTGGCGTGGTAGAGGTCGGTCTAAGGGCATCTGGCGCAAATTTAAACACATTGTCAGAATTATTGTCAGAGTTGTTATCGACGTCGTGTGGTTGTTCGGTCATTTCGGATATGTTTTTGTAGGCTATTTGAATATTTCAAGAATATATATGTGTGTGTGATGATTTTAATGTGTCTAATTTAAGCTTTTTTCCTTTGTGACTGTATATCAGTTCTTTGTCTTTTGGTGTATCTTTTGTTTGTTGTGAGTGGGGTTGGCGGAGAAGTGCATGCATAATGGATAAATTCGTAGATCTGTCAAAATGTCAGACAATATCAAGTTATAGTTGAAGATGATGTAATTTGTCACATCTCTCTGACGTTTTAGGCATGTGATTATTAGTACTGCATTCGTACATGCATTAGAAAAAAAAGCAACCCCTTTGTCTATGTCTGAAGAATTTTATCTCTCAATTTTGCCAAAATACACAGGAGAAAACCCAGTACAGACTTTTACAATAGTAATACGAATCATCCCAAGTTAGATGATGCAATTTAGTATGCTGTGGTAAATAGATTTGTTAATTCTAACTTTATAAAAGTTTCTCGCGATAGTTAATTCTAACCTTTCCCCATTATTACTTTTTTTTTTCTAAATGCAGACTCCCTAACTGTAATACAGCTAACGAATATCCCAACGCGCGATTAGGAAAGGACGGTTTTTACAATGACATAACGATCCATGCGTCATGCCTGACTACTAAATTAATCGGTTCGCTAGAAGCAGGACCTCATTGAATGAATGGTAAACGTAAAATTAAATATTCAAATTTTATGGGATTGGTTAATCATGGACTTTGATCAAGGGAAGACGGATCAGTCTCCCTTTATGTTGATACAATTAATTAAGTAATTAATTTCTATTTACAGAATGCAAGATAGTATTTGTCTTCCAGTGCAGTGCTATTTTTCGACCCGGCGGATCTTTTCTCCGGAAACCATATACAATCGTGCTATTATGTTGTTCAAAACAATATCACTATTGACCCATCATGTCAACAGAATTTACCATGACATGCAAACTTACCACAGACTCGGAAATTAGAAAGGCATCGACTTTCAGTATTAGTATATTAAACAGCTATATTGTAACGAGAATGTTTAGATGTTTACAATTTATAACTCTACTATATGGTCACCTGAAAGAATACATTTGTTGCGAATCAATGTCAAATGAAATGCCGCCATCAACACAGGTTTCAACCACTTAGTATTAGAGGTTTTGCACACGTATTTATTCAGGAATAAATTATAATAAAAATTTATTAACAAATATTCGAAGATATATTATTATTGACGCTATCGGCTAATGCTACTTTGTCGTACATCAATAATACTTTTTATTAATGGTAAGGGTCTTGCGAAACAGTTACCTATAGCAATAGTAATAGACAACCCTTCTTTTATTTGAGTTCATTTATGTTGATAACACAAAGACTATTATCGTTATGAATAAAATAGGATACAATAGCGATAAAATTGTGTTAAAATAGGGTTTGTACAGTAACTGTTTATGTTATATCGTAACGTTAGATGGAAAGTTACTAACTTTAATGGTAATAGTTTCGAAACCGTCAATAAATAGACATAAATCTTATAACGAGTACTATTGATACGCAGGAAAAGTAGCAGCAGGAATATAACATTTTAATGTCTGTTAAGACACGAGGGTTGGATGAAAAATGTTAAGATTGATGGCATTCCACAAGGCGTCTACAATTCAGATTAATCAACATCTCAAGCAGGTTAAGAAATGATTGAAGTACCTTAAATTAATCTCGCTCACCCCTGTTTGCATTTCTATCATCCAAATCATTTAGTCTTATCATAATCTCTTTAAAGAAACTCTGCTCTCAGACCTCTTAACGCTCGTTTTTGTCGACATTAGTACAATTCACATATAAGCCATGTCATGTAACGAACTGTTACAGAATTGAGCGTACGTAAATCTAAATCTATATCAGCGTCGTCGATATACAAAGACCCGAGCATAAAGTTTAGCTTAGCTTTTCAACTCGGAAAAATTCTAGCTACGCATTACTATTTATAAATCGTTGTACTAGAACTATGAAACGAAAATTGAACCGCGTAATTACGGATACTTTGCAAATGTATTCCTAATCTAAATATTATTTCGTAAGCAGCCATGACAAATAAAAATACTGCGGTCCATTCGTTATACGTTCGCCTATTTAAACAGCATGTATTTAATATTACGTTAGTGCAGATGACGCTAATCCATTGGTTCATTTGTGTGCAAACTTTTCATTAGCCCAGCGGATAAATAATGATCTAAATGTGTGATGTAACACCAATATTCTTTCACTCGAACAAAACATGTCGTTAGTTCCGAATCCAGCAATTAACGACCTAGTTCAAGCCTCCTTAGAAAGTGACCACTATAAACTACGATGGGTTCCTCACTCGGAGATAGCCGACATAAAACCGACTCAAATTGACAACGTCTACTTCGCCATTCAAAATTACCCGTTTGATGATGGTTCTGGAGTTCATGTAACGAGGATAATGCTACTATGCCTTGGAAACATCGAAGAATGTACCCCAGCACTTGTGAATGAGTTTGCCAGAATATACTCAATTCCAACACAAAAGTACAATACTGGCGTTAATCAATTCAGAAGATACAAAATATGGCTTGAGACTCGCAACTGCGCAATAGAGGGTTTTACCGAGTATGACAGTAATTATTACATGATTGCTGATCTATTCTTTTACCATTGCTATTCTCGATATGGATTCTGCGCAGCCTGTGGAATACTCCGGTGTAGTCCTGTGTGGTGCATCTGTGGACATAAACAATTATCCGATGGATGGACTAGCAACAATAGGCAACTCGACGAGCTTATAAAGAAATCTCAAATACAAACAAACTCTGCAAATGATGCCTATTTGGAATGGATTCCATTCGCTTGTATTGATGAAGGAATACGTACGTTATTTGTGCAGGATTGTATACCTACTACTTGGGTTAAATTGATCACACTTGAGATAACAGATGAGACGCATGATTTATATTATGCTGAGGTAAACTATTTATTTCATGCGTCATGTTGTTGAATTGGTTTTAAACAACTATTACTATTGACTTGGCATTATTTACTAGTTATGTGATGAGAATCCGGATATGCTTGCCACTGATGTTTGGATTATCATCGGATTCACATACAATGCAGCCGCACAAAAGTACTATCTAATAAAAGACAAATGTGAAGGGGAATTATGTCTGGCATGTACACGGGAATTAGAATCTAAGATAGATGCATTCTGTTATCGCTGTAAAGCACCACGGCCTCCTGATTGGACGACTGGAAACAAGTCATTGGATTTATTTATTATGGAGTCATGGAATAATACCGAACATGAAGATGATGGCTATATACGATGGATAGAGTATTCTCAATTGACAGACGTACAACAGATGACATCATTGCGCCATGGCTGCACACATGTAGCATATTGGTTAGAACCAGTGACAAATAAATGGATACAAGTGACACTCAAGCAGATAGGTGATAGCCAATCACTTGATTTTGATCAGGTAAATTATTTCACATGTAAAAATAATACAATTTTATCAATGACGTGTTGTGTTTAATGACTGTTTTAATAATTGTATTTTTACAAAACAGTTAACTCGGAAATATCCAAATATATTAACCACTGATAATATTTGGATAATTGGAATCACTTGTGTACCATTTACTCAAACATATTGCTTAGTTTTCTACTGTGAAATGCATGCAATATTGGACGGATTTATACAATGTCACCAACATCTAAAATATATTCAGTATGTTGACTTTGATGAACTCAATGAGATTGGGTCTGGTAGTTGCAGAACAATTTATACTGCCAAATATAAAGGCAACATTATTGCTGTTCCAGAAATTGTTGCACTTGCATATTTTAAAAGTTGTGATCAAGCACAAGAATTGTTTATTTCTGAGGTAAATTATCTGGTTTTTTTTTATAATTAAACAATATTTTAATCTGATTTGTGTTTTAATTTATTTTTGTTTTACAGTTCAGAAAACATACTAAGTCTCTAGGTTATAATTTTTTAAAAATTTATGGAGTTACACAAAACCCAGAAACAAAAGAGTATGTAATTGTTATGCAATATGCTAACAATGGCAGTCTTTTGTCTTATTTGGATCAAAATATCAACAAATTGACATGGAAGATCAAATTGGGGTGGTTATATAATATTGCACATGGTCTGCATCGTATTCATTTAAATGGATTAGTACACTGTGATCTCCATGGTGGAAATATTCTTACGCATGACTATGGTTATAGTAATTATAATAGTAATAGTATAGGATTATATATTTGCAATTTTGCTTGCTCACAATCAGTGAATTCACATCAACAAAAATTGACCATTCGAGGTGCTTTACCCTTTATTGCACCAGAAGCCCTTTGTACCCGTAAATTTACTCAGAAATCGGACATATATTCTTTTGGTATTATTATGTATTTGATAGCCACTGGTAAACCATCATTTAATGATAGAGAATTTAATAGAAGTTTTACATGTGATATTATGGATGGACTACGACCAGCAATGCTTGATTCTGCACCAAAGGAATATCAAGAGCTTGCTGAGCAATGTTGTGATATTGATTCCGATAAGCGCCCAAATAGTGGGATACTTTTGGATAAGGTTTACGGATTTCTTTCCAAGATAAACAAGAATAATTCTGACAGCGACATATGGAACACTATCTATCATAACAATGCAAACCCACCCCTATCCAATGGTGAGTATGTTTTAGCCAAAAAAAAGTTAATTTAATCAGCAAACAGTTTCATGTTAATGTTAGATAAAATCGATTTACCTAATACTAATCCATGTCTATGTCTTATAATTTAGGCACTCAAAATTTTGACTAAACCAGTATTACACGAATTTGTTCAAGGATTTATATGAGTTTCTAAATAAAGGAAAATATGGTTGAAAGAAAGATCAGTGCATTATTTAAATATAGAGACTCAACTATATGAGTTTACTCTATTTGTTTATTTGTATCAGTCAATAAATGGTTGCTTTGTCAAGGGAAAGCAAGCGAGGCTCTCCGTATTACGTATGTTTATGGAAAAACGGTTTTGTATCGAAATTGTGCACGCACACGTGCGCAATTCTTGTTATTGGTATAAAAATATTGAGTGTATTGAATGATGCGCTTTGTAAATTTGTGGTAATCGGAAGAGGCCACATATACAATGATACAACCATTTCTATTGTCCAATTGCTTTTTCGACGATGATTTAACAACGCGAACTTCACCGATAGTGTTTCGACCAACCAGATACCCTATGCAGCTTTTACTTTTAAATGGACAGCGGACAGATGATGTCTGCGCATCGACAGCGCTAAATAAAGGCATTAACTGTTTATTTAACCACGACTAGATCAGCCACACTCTGCTCGAGAGTAACTAATTCTGAGTCACGCTCTCCCGTGACATCATACGCTGTACGCACGTAAATCTAAAAGCCAATTTATTTAATTATTATTGCTGAGAAAGATAATTGAATTCCATTTATTGATAAATTTATAATATTTTTTTAAATTAATATTCACGCAGACAATTCTGCTAACGCTGGAAAGTCTTCTCATAGTTAACTTTTGAGACAATTTCAGCAACTGCCTGACTTTTGTCAAATTTTCGACTTTATCAAAATTTTTTTCCGTCAGTTGTTTCTTTATTCGAGTAATAAACAAAATTACAAGACATTCTGGACTGTATGGCAAGTAGGGAGAAGAAAGTTTCACTCGTTCTAGTTCATCATGAAAATACTTCGCCATACAGCGACGCAACGTTGTCATAATGGAGCATGACGTCACAAACGGTTGTTTTTCCTTCCTTCTGGAGGCCCAACTGTTACGGTCGGCGTCCAAATTTGGGTTGGGAGAGCAATTAAATTGCGTAGGTGTGTTCTGCCGAGAGGGGTTTCACAATTTAGCTCGTGCCGCTGCCCTTTCTACAACGATTGCTCACTTAAGGCTGAACTAAACTGATAAGTGACAATAATTATTTATGTGCGCACTTCGCTTTTACTCCCCATACGACATATTTCTCTATTACTATACTCGTATCTAAATAAGAGTATCTACAATAGAATAACAACAGCAATTAAACTATCGCAGAATCGAAGGGGAAATTCAATACTATTTTTAAATAGGGCGGTCTTCGATTTAGTGTGTTTCGACTAGTCGGGAAATGTCACTTTTTTTAATTAAACAATAAATAATTGAATTATTGTTTAGAAATCTCTAGTCTTTATCATAACTACGGGTCGAAACCGATCTATTGCATTGACAACTATCTTAACGCAGCTACGGGTCAGAACTGCTTTACTGCAGATAGCTTTAAATTGTCAAAAACTAGTATCAGCGACGATAGAAATAGAATAATAAAATAAAAAGTTTCGTAATAATTAAACGATAATGATCAGGATTAATCGTTTATTATATCCGAATACTTCAGTATCGAATATTGTTTTACAACATCAATGAACATACAATATGAGGATTTTAAACGGGTCAGGAAGAGCTGCTTATATACATTTTGCTGTCACTAAATCGCGTTACCTTTTCTACGCCACAAAATCGCGCTTGTTACATTATCACCATTTTCTCAAATAATTAACTACATTCTTTCTATTCCTAACACATCCTTGTTCAGCAGCTTTTTGATACCATTCAACTGCCTTTTGCTCATTTTTTTCTACTCCAGTCCCATTATCATAACACCAACCAAGCTTAAATTGTGCTTGAGCAAGCCCTTGTTCAGCAGCTTTTTGATACCATTCAACTGCTCTTTGTTCATCTTTTTCTACTCCAGTCCCATTATCATAACACACACCAAAATTAAATTGTGCCTTAGCATATCCCTGTTCAGCAGCTTTTTGATACCATTCAACTGCCTTTTGCTCATTTTTTCCTACTCCAGTTCCATTATCATAACACAGACCAAGATTAAATTGTGCTTGAGCATATCCTTGTTCAGCTGCTTTTTGATAACATTCAGCAGCCTCTTGTTCATCTTTTTCTACTCCAGTTCCATCCTCATAACACACACCAAGCTTAAATTGTGCTTGAGCATATCCTTGTTCAGCAGCTTTTTCATACCATTCAACTGCTCTTTGTTCATGTTTTTCTACCCCTCTTCCATTTTTATAACACCTACCAAGATTATATTGTGCTTGAGCATATCCTTGTTCAGCTGCTTTTTGATACATTTCAACTGCCTTTTGCTCATTTTTTCTTACTCCAGTTCCATACTGATAACAATAACCAAGACTACATTGTGCTTGAGCATATCCTTGTTCAGCAGCTCTTTGACACCATTCAACTGCCTTTTGTTCATTTTTTTCTACTCCATATCCAATATTATAGCATGCACCAAGATTAAGTTGTGCCTGAGCATATCCTTGTTCAGCAGCTCTTTGACACCATTCAGCTGCCTTTTGCTCATTTTTTTCTACTCCAATTCCAATATCATAACAATAACCAAGATTATATTGTGCTTGAGCATATCCTTGTTTAGTTGCTTTTTGATACCATTCAAGTGCCTTTTGTTCATTTTTTTCTACTCCCATTCCATTCTCATAACACTTACCAAGAAGATTTTGTGCTTGAGCATGTCCATGCTCTGCTGCTTTTTGATACAATTTAACTGCCTTTTCTAACTTCTTCTTTTTGTATGCAGTATTAGCTTTTTGAAACAACTTTTCTACATTTGGTACTGTTAATGATTTCCAAATTGAACTCCAGTTACTCCAGTTGGATTCTGAATTATATTTTCTCACTTTGTCCTTGATTTTCTGTCTTTTAAGGTCATTACACTCATCAAATATCATTGAATCTGTATTGCTTCCAGTATAAGTATTATGAATATCTTGATAATCAGTGTCTGTAAGATACTGCTGAATGTTGTTATATATAGTTTGCTGTGGCATATAATACACTTTATTTCTCTTAATTTCACTTCTGCAATAAGGGCATTCTGGGTTGTTTAATGATAACAAAGCTTTTGAGCTAATAATATGCTGACAACTAAATTGGTAAAAGCCACTCACTGTTTCACATACAATAGCACATGTTAGGTCTTCTGCAATATAGTCAACTGGATTTCTCTCAATGCCTTTTCCCTTTCCTTTTCCTTTGTCTTGTTGTTTCTCATTTTCTGCAATTACCACTATTTTATCTGGTGTATACTTTAGAATCATATTTGATTCAACTTCTAATTTCCCTCTCAGGTAATAATACATGCTAACTAATTTTGGTATATGTTTCTCATCACAATCAGAAATATCATCAGGTGTTGTAACAAATAATTCACTATTCTTGGCTTCAAGACTCAGTAACACTTCAATGGATTTGAATTGAATAAGTTCATTGACAGCATTATTCAATGAGTCTAATGCTATGTAATAACAAATAGCCTGTGTAGTCACAGAAAATGTTTTCCAGATAAGCTGTTGGATAATATCTAAAATGCCAAACCAGAGTTCATCACTAACATCCTGGTTCTCTGCAGCATTTTCAGCATAGCACAAACTGGTATTATACCAGAGATACTCGAGAAGCACTCTTTCTTTAAAGTTTATTGAAATGTTAGACTCTTTTTGTTGATACCATTCATCAAGGCTATCTTGTAATATTATGAGCTGTCTCCAGGTTGTATACCAAGGCTTGCCTGAGGGTTCAATATGGAAAGCTTCTTTAAAATATTTCCAGGATCTTTCTATATTAAAATCACCAAGAGGGACATCAACACTTGTAATTAATTTAATCCCAACTTTAACCAATCCAGGGACTAAAACAAGTAAACCTTTTAATGCTGCAATAGCCCGATCAATACTCGTCTGATACTGGTTTTGTTCATTGCAAGTAGTATTCTTTATGAGGTTGAGAAGGTAGTCAATATTGTAATTACATTTAAAGCTCTTGATGCTTTTGTCCGATTCATTAGACCCTGTGCATTTAGTTTTCCAAATTTCTCCTCTATGATGTTTAATCATTGAATGTGTATTTTTATAAGTGGAAATGCATTGTTGAATATCATCAAGAAAACGGCCTGTAAACTGACACCCATTACGATGCATCTGTTCCAATATAGTTACAATAATTCGTAATTGCCATTCCAATTTAATAATCGTTTCCCCCGAAAACATATTAATACCGCCAAATTCTTGAGAACATAAACTCTTCAAAGCTGTGTTTAACACATCTACTGAGACAGAATTTCCTTTATGTTCAAAAGTGTATTTAAGGGCATAAATATTCTGAGCATATTGCAAGTTTACTAACAGTTCCGTTATTTGCTCATCCGCTGACATAAGGCCCCGTTCCATCAATTGAAGTATAGTTTTAGGAAAAGTGCCTTGAGTAATAGAATTGCTTCGTTTTGACATAGAAGTTGACATAGTAATAGAGGAAACATTAAGAGCACTCGCTGTGAGGACGTTGTCTGGTGCATAGCCGCTTGTTGAGCTAGAATTCATAACGTTAGCGATTAATAAATAAGCGAAGTATTTTCGCTGACATCATTTATTTATCCTTTATTATTTATCCTTTATTGTTTATCCTTTATTGGCTCCATTAATATGTTACACGGTGAAACTATTTACTTTAGGTTTTATTTTTAGACAGTATAATCTTTATAGGCGAACGGAAATGGGTTGCTTTCAGGTCTCCTAGCTCTATATGGTCGTAGTAAAGAACTGCGCTCGGAGGAAGTTCCCGTCATTCATTCTCTAACTCTCTACTATACTACTACTACTATTATTCTAGCACTAAATTGATCCGTGAGATTTGTTGACATTGCGTTTACTTGCTGTTCGTCAATTCTTTTTTCCTTTCTTCCTAGAGGGTAAAGGTTTATTGGTTAAGGCTTTTCGTTCTATATCAGCGCATACTGTTCATCGTTTGCCTGGCATTTAAGCTTTCTAGAGCGCAATCTATGATAAGCGAGTGAATATAATGTAATATGAATGAATAGGATCTTCTGCTGTGTAGTATTCAATATATATTTAACCAAAACAAATAAACTTATCGTATACGGTTATAATAGTGCGCAAAACGTTGTTGGTATCAATTGTATGCTATAGGGACCTTAACGATATCACAACGAAATGGGATTTAAGTTGTGCTACATTATCGGAATCTTCGCGTGTAACATGACCAAAATAGTGCTTTTCGCTTGAACAAAACATGTCGTTCAAACGACTTGATTCAAAACTCCTCAGAAAGTGTACTTTAATGGATTTCTCACTCGCAAAGCAACAGACATAAGACCAACTCGAATTGACAACATCTATCATGCTATCAATGTTTTAATAAGATAATATCGGTATTACTTGGATATAGCATATTAGTAGACGTGAGGCGATACAAGTTACTCAAGCCGATAGAGTCCTTGGTTTGGGATCAGGTAAGTCATTTTGCATAAAAAATAATGCAATAAATAGTATCACTTGTGTGATTGTTTTATTGATTGTATTGTAGCCAACTCGGGAATACTCACCTGATAATGTTTGAATCACTTGAGCATATTACTTGGATTTCTATCATGGTATTGGACAGAATCATATAATATTGCCGGTCTAAATATATTCAGAATGTCGATTTTTGATGAAATTGACGAGATCGGATCCGGCAGTTACAGAACAGTTCATACTACCAGATATAAAGTCAACGATTGTACTAGAAACTTTGTATTCAAACGTTTTAAGTGTTGTGAGCGTTATACACAGGTTAGTTGTATTTAAAAGATATAGAATATAACGTTTTAAGGAATCGACAGATAAGGTTATTCATTCTGATTCGTCATGTATGTTTGAGTAGAATTTCTTTTAAGCGGTTCCATTTAGATAGAGTAACAAATAGAGAAGGGTAAACATTTAGCCTTTACCATTGCATTTAAAGGATGCTCTTTTTCTCTAAAGTAAGAGTCACCTGTACGTATAAAAGTTGGTCACGGTATTGATTATCTTCATCAATAATTATTTGATCAGCGGAGGACTGGGAAGACGTAATGTCAGCAGAACGCTGATGGCGTATTCGTGCAGGTTTTGGAAATTTTGAATTTTTTCCAAATGCATATAAGACCACATTATATGAAGTCTGAAGCGAGCATCATATCTTACTAGTCTTTATGTATTTTCCGTATGTCAAAAGCATTGTTATTGTTGGTGGGAGTAGGAGGGAACAGGTATTATTATCTTCAGGGATGTATATCGCTTGTGGCCACATTGTTGATAGATTAACCGAAGACTGTTCGAGTAAACATGAAGCCAGAGAATGATAGGCAACTAAGTTATTTTGCAAGCATTCACATACATAGTGTAATGATGGATGATACCAACGGTTGCGAAGTCTGTTTGTTGTAAGAAAGCACCTAGCATACCCGAATAGCGAGTTGACGCTCTTCGGCTTTTGGAGAGTCCTATTTGCCTGTTAAACTATGATATTCGACAAACGGCTTTGCATCTCTTCTAAGTCGGTCTGAAGATAAACAGGAAAGACATATTTTCTCTTTGCATGGTCGATACATGCAGGTATTGATGCAACTCAATCGGTCATCGGGATTAGATCTGCAGCTGCAAACTGCAATTTTGTTGAATCATTGGGATGTGTCATAAGAAGTATTTGGGGTAAGATAATTCGAAAGGATATCTAATGGTTTCATTTTTAACTATCATTTGTTGAATAGGAATATAGTAAGCGCGAGCAGTATGAGCATAGAATACGCGGAAATTGGGCAAAGTCATTGTTAGTGAGACAGATAGACTATTCAATAGACTATCCAACTGATCTTTCATTTCCTTAAACAGCTTGTACTTGTAAGAAATCAGCTTTGAATTATGGGGATTCCTCATTGATGAATGTTTCTGCGCCAAAATATTCCATATCATCTACATGAAAAATAAGATCAATCTTGTGTCTGAATTACTTCTTTCCCTTTCATTTCTTGGTGTATTCTTGCGCATAATTGAAGCCAGCTAAAATAGAATTAGAATCAAAGGCAGAGAAGGGAAAAGCTAAGAAACTCAATATTCACCGATGGACTGATCTCCTCACATGTTAGGAAACAATCATCAATTAATAGTGTTAATAAGGGACAATTCGTTGGGTAAACTTACGATTCGCCATTTGATTTTCAACAACATTCATTCACTGCGTTTCTTCGCTACTAACCGTTAATTTTCTCTTCCTGCAAAAGCGACGCGTTTGATTGCTTCTTCACCATCCATTATTCGGTGGGCTAAGCTTCTTGAATGTGGGCAAGAATTGTAAATCTAAATATAAAGCGGGTTAATATAAAATCCCATATCAATAACATTTCTTGCGCGCAAGTAACCCGCAATCAACCAGCTGTATATATGCACCAGCATAAATCATAACAAAAAAAATTCTCACTCGTATATAACTGCTTAATTTCAATCCCATCATGCTTATTATTATAAGTGCTAAACAGAGGTTCATATCTTTTTTTAATTATAATAAAATACTTACTTTGTAATGATCGAATTTGCTCTCTATGCTCCGTACTAATAACTTTGTTTTCAACTCTTCTTAATACGTTTTGTTGGGTAAACTTACAATTCGCCCATTTGGTTTTCAACTACATCCGTTCTTTGCGTTTGTCTTTACTAGCTCGTCTAAGCCGTCAATTTTTTCCTTCTGCGAAAGCGACGCGTTCGATTACTTTTTTCACCATCTTCTATTCAGTGGGTTAAACTTCTTGAACTTGGCGAAAATTGTAAATCTAAGTATAAAGCGGGTTAATATAAAATCCCACATCAACAATATTTCTTGCGCAAGTAACCCGCAATCAGCCAGCCGGCTTTTTCGCTGTATATATGCACCAGCATAAGTCATAACTGGAAAAGAATTCTCACTAGTATATAACTGCTTAATTCTAATGCATTTATGCTTATTATTATAAGAGTGCTAAACAGAGGCTCATCATCTTTTTCAATTATAATAAAATACATCGCTTTACTTACTTTGCTAACGTATTATATCAATAACTTCATTTCAACTCTTCTTAATACGTAAAGCTTACGATTCGCCATTTGAGTTTCAGCGACATCCATTTGTTGCGTTCGTTCTCCGCTAGCTTGTGTAAGCCGTTAATTTTCTCCTCCTGCGAAAGCGACGCTTTTTCACTATCCTTTCGTTCGGTGGGTTGAACTCGTTGAATTTATAAATCTAAATATAAAGCGGGTTAATATAAAATCCCACATCAACAACATTTCTTGCGCAAGTAACCCGCAATCAGCCAGCCGGCTTTTTCGCTGTATATATGCACCAGCATAAGTCATAACTGGAAAAGAATTCTCACTAGTATATAACTGCTTAATTCTAATGCAGTCATGCTTATTATTATAAGAGTGCTAAACAGAGGCTCATCATCTTTTTTTAATTATGATAACATACATTGCTTTACTTACTTTGCTAACGTTTTATAGCGGTCGAATTTGCTCTTTACGCTGTGTCAATAACATTATTTTTAACTCTTCCTACGTTTGTGTAAGACATTTGCTTTAAAACTAATCTTACGTAGTCTCCGTTGTTGAGCGAGGTGTAATTTTTTCCAGAGAAGCGTTTTTAACATGCAGATGGTACACATTACGTCATGCATCTTAATCAATCAAATATTTTGATTATTGTGCAATTACACATGCCTGTGAGTCAGTGATGACGCAGTCGCATGACCACAGCCACTAATTGAGTCAGTATTGTACACAGTGACTCTCTTTATAGTGGACCTCCGCTACAGTGGATTTGGCTTATTGTGGAGGAATGCTAGAAACTTTTTTTCCTTCTAATTAAACTAGCTCTGTATAGTGTATTTATATAGAAACTATCCGGATACTGGCGAGT
>CAJVPJ010000210.1:0-34855 GCA_910592205.1 Paraglomus occultum | reverse complement strand
TCTACCCGGACTTGGTAATCCATGAATTTCGGCATAGTTTTCGAGAAAATTCTTCACGGCAGTAGCAACAGTTATATCAATGGTTATTTTGGTTTTCCATCGCGGCATTCGTTTGATATTACCATGAACACGCGGTATTATACCGTTCGTTGCTAGGTGACTTCTGACATTTTCGAAGTGAGTGCGACCGATTCCGGCGTATTGCGATCTCAGTAATAAAATGTTCGCTTATTAGTACGTGTTTTCTTTTTAAGACGTCGACTAGCAGTTATTTCTCCACCATTCATTGCTCTCAGTTGGGCCATTAAAAATATGTCTTGCTCGAATCTAGAGAGGGCTTGAAACGCCTCACGTAATTCGGCAAACTTTTCTCTCGGAATCATTTTTGAGCAACCGCAATTGCAACCTCTCTCCAAGAAACGTAATGCTTTTTTCATATTCAGTTGAATCGTTATAATTATCATTATTCATATACGGTTAATCCTATATATACATTTTATTGCTTTCACACGTAATGTAAGTAACCTGTGCTCATAATCATGTGAGTTAAATCAAGGCATTTGGATAAACCAATTCTTTGTTAGTTCATAACACCATAGTAATAGGCTCGAATTGACATGTGTTTGTTTACTTAGCAAATAAGCTATATGCAATGTTTCTTGCTTGTTGTAATGAAACCTAATACCTCATGTAAACTATCATCTAGTAACAGTTTCATCAAACATAATCTCTATCATCTCAAGATCATGCTGCTTTATGATTAACTCCCCATCAATTGCTCCATCTGGTCGTTTCACACCAATACAGTTGATGTTCATAGGGTATTGTACCTCTCCTTCCTTGCCTGACCAGTCAAAGTCAATAAGCATAATTCCATCATCCTTACTAACCAATATGTTACTGTCATGTACATCACCATGAACCAGGTCTTGAGAATGAAGTGTAGTGATTATATTCGTAATCTGAGATTTAACTTGTTCTGAGGGTGGAAAGTGTTCTTTAAAGTCATTACTGTTTCGTAGATTATAAGGAAGGTATGTATCAGGGTCAATTATATCCATAACTACCATGAGCCATCCACCTGGAAGATGCTGACAAGCATACAGCTCAGGTGCCATGCCATTGTTTGAACACCATTTGTGTGCTTCTACAGAGTAGGTTCAGGTAATTTGATACATATAGTATCCTTATTCTCTTCCTTCTCAGCAAAGATAAGCTTATCTTCATACTGTTCAAACCATGTAAAGGAAACATTCCTTTTTTCCCATTCATCATAATAGCTGTTAATGTAAGGAAACTTAGAATTACAGAGATTATGTTCATGAGCTCGTGGAAGTATCTTCTCATAGTATTCCTTTAGTTCTTGTACAGCAATCTTGAATGCATGAAAGAAACGAGCAGCTGTGATCTTCATTTCAACATCATAATCATGACATTCAAGAGGCAAAATAACAGTCAAGGGATCCATGAGCACCTTATGCGAGGACACTGAACCAGCAAATCCAATGTATGGACCTAAAACAATATATCAGCTGGTTAGTACAATAATAATAATATGTGTTCATATAAACTCATATTAATATACACAACATACCAGCATAATAAACATGAAGACAAGGTAAGCTGGACCATGGATATTGATCCACCTGTTCACGAACAAATTGACATAATATATACAAACGGTCCTTAGAATAGTTCTTTATATTCTAATAAAACTCTGACTAGTGATTTTAAATCATTCGTGTGGTCAGTTTAAATCCTGTGGTTCTATTGAATTCATCGATCCTGAGAGTAGCGAAAAACCGCTATCCGGACTCTCAGTTGCGAACTTAGTCTTGCCCCTAGGTTTGCATACTATCGGTTTATACAGGATATTTATTTAATTGTCTACAAACGCGTTACTTTAGAAAACCTTTCCCAAACGATAGATTTCCGAAATTAATCCCATCGGATCATAATCGTCGATTGTTAAATAAATATCTACGGATCAGCGTATACGATACGAATCTTTCGTAAGTATTCAAAGCCTGTTCAAAGGTCACTAACTGTTTAGAAGAGTTAGCATTAGTAGGCGTTGCCGATACGACCGTTGGAAAAGGAGGTTACACGATCGCTCTCCCACGTGTAACGTCACGACACAGTCTGCCCCATATCATCCCGTGAATTATGTGGCTGAAAATCACGTGGCGCAAATTACTGGCTATTTACACATTAAATATTAATATGATCATGCCCATTACTTAACTTTTGTCTTTCCCTCCACCGAAAAAGCGACATTATGGATTATCACTCCATTGAGGTAATTCGAAAGAATTTGAAAAAAATACATCAAAGAGACCATTACTATTATTATGCTATATTATTTTAATAGGTGCATATGGTATTTGAAAAGCACGATATCACAGTTAATGGGTGCAAATTTGGGGCAAGTATTGCATTCAGAAGACAAGCCGTATGAATCAGACGACGAAATAAAGCTGACAGTTTCTGTTTTGTAGAGAATGAACCTCTTGGCAGTATCCGAAACAGACCCCTCTGTGTTCTTTGCTGCCATTTATGACGAGATTCACGTTTATCGCTTAAACTCAAGAAGTGATAAAACGCTTGATCCGATAATGAAACTCTTACATCCTCCGCACGAAACGTTGGGACCTGCATACGATGGCTTTTCTGTAAGATTTTCAAGTATTGGCCCGTTTGTTAGCTTTTTTAATACTCAACTTATTTCTCAGACAAAGGAGATCAACGCGATTAAAGTCGGAAAGCTTGGTACTGAAGAGGTTCTTGCGAGTGTTGGATCAAGAGGTGACATACGTGTCTGGTTTACATCAGCTCTTGACCGTAATCCTATATGTTTGACGTAAGTATACGAGCCATTCGTCTATCGTTTGCTGCACTTGGAGTAGGGTCATATTGATTGCATGGCTCTTACTTTTCAAAGCAACAATGAGTCCACATGGGGAATAGCAATGCACGGGCCTTCTCGATTATTAGCAGTTAGTGCGAATTCACGTGGTTGCTTTCTTATTTCTTCATCTCAAATCTTTGTAATTATATGCATGTATCATGAGTTCTAACTATTACTTTGAAGAAATTACCATATTCAACTTTAGAAATGGATTGCTTTCTACTGGGGACAATCCCAAATCTCGCCCGTCAGGGACGGGCGAGTCTCCGGCAAAATATGCTGATGTGGTGCGTCGATTTGAAGATAAGCGTGAACCGGCCCAGAGGGATAGAACCATACTAAGTGGACACTTGCACAACATACCGAATATATCCTTCAGTCCTTGCGGGACGTTTCTTGTATCATGCAGCATAGATCGCACATGTCGCGTATGGAATGTTCATACCGGGGAACTTCTTTTGACGCGAACTGTCGGTGGCTTTTGGTAAGTTTTTAACAATTGTTGATAAAATGGTCTCTCAAGTACCTTACGTTTATATGATCTCCCGACTTGCTTAGGGGATGGACGGTCTGCTTTGTGTCTCCTTCATCATTTGAAAGCATTACTCGAACGACATCCACGTCTGGTCGTCAGACTACATCAAATCGTGTTCCGACTATACAGGCAAACGCGAACCATGAAACGAATCTGCAGCGCAGAAGTCACATCTCTGATGACACTGACTCGGCGTCTTCACACGAACTTGGCAGTTTTGATATAGGCGATGGAGATAGTGAAAGTCCATTATCTGAAGGAGTGCGCACCGGACATGAGGATACCGAGTTCTCCGATGGTTATTACGACGAAAATGATTCCCTTTTTGACATAGAGTCACTTTCTATCTCAGATGACGAGTCTATAGCTACTCATATGCTAGACTCCGATGATGATGCAGATTTGCTCGAAGAGAATAGAGAGAGTAGCGAAAATAGCAATCAGGCAGCAGTTGATAATGATGCTCAATCACAATCTCCGAGTACGGAGCAAACAACCATTCGTTTGAATGATTATTCTGATACCATTAATAATAATAGCAACAACAATGATAACAATAATATTAACGGAACAGTTCCTCAAGAAAGAGCTTTGCCTACTTTACCCGCATCCATCACTGTTGACGGAACGACTATAACTCTGATACGATACAATTTAGGGGTTAGGCCGTCTCCGACTGCTTCGTTTAATGCTCGTAATGAAAGCGACAGACCTCGTAATATTCCGTCTACTCCGTTTGATATTCTTGATGAAAACTATTCTTTTCGTCCATCTGCTTCGTTTGATATTCATGATGGGATTCGCAGACCTCTTTTGGATTTTTCTGATACTATACCACAGACATCCTATACATCAAATACAGATAATCTTCCGACGGATTTTGTTCTCTTTGGTACTTTGTATGACTTGTACCTTCTGGATCCTAAGAAACGCCTAGCTCAGCTATGCTGTGAGAAGCGTGTTATCCACATGGATTCTCGTATCCCGTTGGGGCATAATATTTCTGATTCAGTGAATATAACTGAGGTGAGGGTAACAAGCGCTCGGCATGATTTTAAGCTACAACGCGTTGACCCAAAATTTTTCTCCCTACAGTGGATACCTGATCTATCGCTCGCCGTAGTTGCTAGTAAAAACGGGAAAGTCGCACTAGTCAGAATTCTCAAGTACGTTTTCATAAAATGGCGAAGCATATTGGCAATTGCTTATTATTGACACTTCAATACGTGATAGATCGCATGATGGGAATGGAAATGAGAAGTATTCTTTTCGTGTTGAGAAACGCCTTCCTGCATCACGTTCAACGATGCCTCTGTTGGGTAAATATTTACAAATCTCTTTTATGTAACGCACAAATACATTACTAATTTATGGTTTCAATTTAAGGAATGTTTGTCAGTAAGCATGACAAGGTTTCTGACAAATCTCTTATTCATTATAACTTGTATTTCGTCTATCATGACGGAAAGATATCTTGCTACGAATTAAGAAAGAGAGCAAGTGTCAACCCGTTAAGAATGGATACTTTGATGATTTGAATGAACGTGTTCGAAGTTCGAAGAATAAGTGACATAATGGCGTTCGGTCTTATGCAGGTTGGAGGCTCAGATCTCGTGATTTTGCGCGCAATTAATGACAGCAATCGAACGTTTATTACTATTATGCTCTGTTTATATCCAGACCCAGTTATATCGCTTCTCGGCCAATTTTATAAAAAACCAACGGTCTTATAAGAACGTACAGTATGTATATAATTCATTTGTATTAAACGGAGCAACTCGCGTGTTATTTACGTAAAAAATTTCAAAAAAAAAATTTTCAAAAATAATTAAATATAATAAACGTAAAAGCCGTTGATTAGGCCTCAAGACTGAATACGAGTCTTGAGATTTTGAATTTCATTGGCCGAAGCCTCTTCGAACTTCCTTAATTCGAAGTTCAGGATGAAACATAATGCACAACAATCAAAATAAAAAGTTTTGTCCGTTTATTGTTTACATCACGTGTCCTTTTGGGATACACTATTTATTACCATTCGAATAAGAGTTAATTATGACAGCTATGCAATGTCTATGCAATGTTCGAGCTGAGATGTGAGGATGGAAGACTCCATAATTTTTTTGGTGCTATGTTTTTTACTTTTAGGGCAAATATCACTCGAGATTATGTTATTACCAGTCATATTTCGTAATATTAGGATGCTCAGTCTGCTAACGATCGGGTCTAATTGGATGCGTCGGCCAGATTTTGTAATTAAGAGGAACCTTTGACAAGGCAATGGTGCCACAGGAGGTAGTGGATACGACATCTCTGGTGGCGGTCTGTCGTAAGATACACTCGTCCAAGTCCGGGATGTCTGTTTCAAACGATCGAATTATTTTTATTTCGATCGAGCATTTTGCTGTTGATATTGATTGGGGTGTTATGGGTAATAAGAAACGTATTCAAAAGCGACGAATTAGATGGAGTTTCATATAGATCTAACGTAATGATAATACGAACCGGTCCATGAGGATTGGGAGATCTCTATAGATGTTTTCAATCGATAATAAAATGGCTTAATAAGCACGAACTGAGAAGAAGGAGGCCAAAATTGTCTGACTTTCTGATCTGGGAAAGTCACCTGATATGATTTCGTCATTAGCGGTTTGAAGTTGATATGCTAAAAATGCTACTGGATTTCTCGTTTACCTGTACTCCGATACGGCCTGTATCGGCAACGTTAAACACGTCTGCTATAATGCGTATTCTCAACGGAAATTCGCTATTGAACACTTGCTCTGTGGTTGACTGGTATGCAGGTTCTATAATTACCGCATCCGATCTCTTTAATAAATTCCGAAAATCTACTGTTGGAGGCACGAATGACTATAATCGTGAAAAGCAAACGTGATTATAGAGATTAAGATGAATTTGCGTATAAAGATTTCAGAAATATCTTACTTCAATATAATCAAATAATGGTGTTATGGTTGTTACTGTTGTATGGTCATGGGCTCGCTGCAATCTACTTTGGAAATCACCGAGTTGATTAAGATTAGAATCTTCCCCACCAAATTCCCTAATAAAAAATAATCCGTATAAGTTATACTACAATAATCAATGTAAAAAAAAATTGCGAAAAAACATTATAAGCACGTTTGTATATGGGTGAGTCTCTTTAATAGCAAGCCGAATAGATTCTTTGCTATTTCTTGTGAATGGTTATGTCTATTAGACAGGAATACAGTTAGAGGTCGAATCATCGGATATACACGATTGCGTTCTACGAAAATACTAAACGTACTTGTTTATCTGCCTCAATGATCCTACTATCCAGACCAAGTTTGCTAACAGCCTTGCGGTAACGAAGAACCGTCTTGCCTGGCCAGGAAGCCCTAGGAATGTATTTTCCATTACGTAAGAAAGAGCAAGCAATTGGCCCGCTAAGTTTGAGGCTACTACTATGAAATTGGGCTGCAAATAATTTTGTTTAATCTTTTTCATACAAAATTGTTGATTAGAAATGAAAGCGTCAATGTCTACGTGTAGCAAATAACAAGCACATTTGTTATCAATTAGAAGATATATTACATTACCTCGATGATTATCTTTACACATTCGAGGTACATGATCGCAAATTCGGCCTTTCCTGAAAGCAATGGAGCCACGTGTGCTATATACTTGAGGTCTCTACATGAACGAGAGGACCATATGTATAATCAATGTTATTATATGATGTCAATTATTGTCTGAATACAAGCGTTATTACCTCAGGCACACTCTCGCATTTCGTTTAGCAGTGTCCAAGTCGCCCTTGAATAGCGATTCTAAATTACTTATAGTTGTTAAGATTTCTTCCATAAATTTCTGAACATTTTGTCCATCCTCTTGCATGTAGGGTAATAATTTGATATGTCAGTTGGAACGAAAGTGGAAAGAAAATGATGACGATTATGTAAAGATTTACCATGAAAATCGACTCCCTTTTGCTTCTTTGGCTTTGACAAATTTGAAGGCATCTTTGTTGGTAATAAAATCATTTTCATTACTGGCATTAGTCACGCAGCTCAGAACCTAACACAATACAAGGCTGCTCAACAGCGCTTACTTGTATTTCAAAAAAGCAACTGGGAAATTTATCTCTCAGATAAGTGTAGTGCCTCCATAGATAATCCGGTATAATTTCGAGTATCTTGGAATTAGAATGAGCCGCGTTGAAGGTCATAATGACATGTCCAATATCTGTAGAGATAGTTATGGAATGCTATGAATTACAAGAATTATCTGATCAAAAAAATCGTGTTAGGATACGCTTTGGATCGTCCACATGTTTCTCTACTGGTTTAAACCCTTGTTCCAACGTGAAGAACACCGGTACCAAGTATTCTAAAATGTTTATCAAGTATTAGCCACATGAAAAAGTAATGCCTCATACAACGTTAAATATACGTTTTGGCTCACCAGGTTGCCCACGATGCCAACTTACCAATAAAATCATTATGCTTTGCACCGAAATCACGAAAACATTGGTATATAGATAACTGGTCTTCTGGATATCTTGTCACGTTATTCTTCATTATTTCGATAAGTTTCATAACCATGTCTTGTTCAGCCAATCTCACAGTTCGCAACAACCCGTGAGTTGATTCGCGCACTGTCGGATCTGCGTCATCAAGTACACTCAAGGCGATAGTTAATTGTTCTCTGTTAAAGATTATTTCTGCGTTTGTTGATATCTTTCGAAGACTATTGATCGCATTTAATCTAACAGAATCGATTTCATCGTGAAACATATCTACCAAATTATATTGAGTTAATTGTTGAGGTTGTTACGTGTTCGCATATGAATTTTACCACGGAATGTTTCTTACCCACTAGAAAATCAACTGCCTTCTCAGCAAACGTTGAGTTATGCATGCATAGTTCGCATATAGAATCTATATAATGACATTGAAGCAGGAATTACAATTGTTTTGCAATAACGTTTACAAAGAATTAATAAAAAATGATAAATAGATACCAATAGTGGCATATCTGACGTCTTGATATTCATCTTCCAACCCATGAACGAAAGCCCCACATGCCCCCGAGTCCAACAAACGAAATTCATCCTGGACATCGAAATCGCCTTCGGGAGTAGGGATAATTTTTACTGTTTTAACGTCATCCATATAGCGACCCTTCTGTCTCCCAAAGTTCGTCATTTTCTCTTTACTAAACGTTTGCAGTAGAATAGAACCCTCCGCTTGTCTATAGCTTCCAAGTAAAGTGGAGGCCTTTAATGAAGTACGCGCAACCCAAATTATTAATAACAACAAATGAAAAAATCGTACACTTATCATGAGCGTATAAAATAATCATTTACCTTACTGCGAACGTTCACGGAGACATCACTAATAATATCACATATTCTAATGAATGCGTCATCAACAAGTCTAACACTTTTGTCAAGAGAATTGTCGAGGAACGGTTTCACCGTACTGTTGGGATAGAGACTGCTCAACACCCTATATTATACAAATATCAAGGTTGTTACTACTTCAATTCATCATCGAAAACGTTCGTATTTAGATTAAGACAAACCATATCAAATTCAACGCTTCAATTCTGACTTCTTCGTAATCGTCTTTGAGACTTTCTTTGCATAAATCGTACAAAGATAACTCTAACTTACAGCCACGCTGATGTAAACGAAGTAAAGATTTGAGAGCCGTCTAAAGAAAACCGTAAACAGTAAGTACAGAAAACACTACATTCCACGCACGTACGCTAAAGTTCGGTAAATATTATGTATGTATTACCCTTCTAACTCTTGGATCGACATCAGTACCATAATTACGAATAATTGTCTGTATTTCCTGTTCAGACGGATAATAGGGAATTTTCTGACCAGACTGTTCGTGTATTGATTTGGTGCGACTGATGAGCGATGGTAATGAAGTCAGTAGTTGAATGCAAATGGATCGGATGCGATAATGAGAATCGGATAGTTCTTTTATAACGAGCTTAGATAGTGCCTGCAGGAGTCTGGCAAAGTCGGGTGAATTGTATGTATTGAAGTGTTTGATCTGTGAAATATAAGATAATGATAATTAGAACAATCACATATTGAGTATGGACAACAGCAATAACATAGAAGGTAAACAATACTTTAAGTATTCTAAATATACAATCGTAAATCTGGCATTTCAACTTTGTCGAATCCGTTTCTGTCTACACAATCACAAAATATATATACGATAGTCAATAACCGATCACGAACTAGTTGCGGTACAGACGGAGGGTCAATATATAAATGTACCTGATTCATTAGGATTTGTAGAATCTTGGAACCGTCGAATGAAGGTAAATGTGCTAGCTTCTCTAACGCCATGACAATCAACGCCTAGGACAATGAGCGTTCTTCTTGTTAGACAATAATAATGCAGAACAAAACTGAAACAAATAGGCTCACCTTAGCATCTTTATCTTCCTCTACCAATAATCGCGAACTTAAAGCATGCAATAATCCAGTTCGCGATTCATCATCTCGAAACATTATAAGTCTGTTAATCCGTCGAAGTGCCTAAATATAATAAATCTAAGCATGATTTCAAAGCAAATATCGATCATAATTGTAATATTGTACACGCACATGAATTCTTGTCTGTAGATTAATGGAGTGCAGCTCATCATAATCTGCTTTCATACTGTCCAGTGATGGAGAGTCTGTCGACGTATCCATCGGAGTAAGATGTATTTCATCCATGTTTCATACGATACAAGGAAAAGAGGTAAATTATAGACCGCATAAAAAATGGTTCGAATCATGTGAAAATGTTCAGATCACGTGGAAATGTTTGGGTCAACACGGCACAAATAACAACAAGGTAAACGCGTCTTACCGTCACTATTGCATTATTATTATTCATTTTATAGACTTGATAAAATGGCAAAATCTTGGCCATATAAACGAAACCAAAACCATGTTTAGTAATTACTGGTTAAAGTTATGCTAATACTAACTATAACCATAATAGTAAGATGGTATATCTCATGCGTGTTAAAACGAAAACTATGATATTAATATCTAGTAACGTAAATTGTATACTAATACTCGTTGAACATTTATAAATCGTTTATTGATTGGGATTGGTATACTACATTAAGATAATATAGCGCTAACTTCCTATGGACTAGCTTCCTTTCTATTTCAATTCTAGTATAACTACTTTCCTTTCCTACATATTAATATTAATTTCAAATTAACATAATAAAACATACATAGATCTGACTTACATCGTTAATACACTTGTTCGAAAAAACTGAGTTTAATGCTTACGCCACGATACAAAGAAAACTGCAAGCCAAGACGCAATAATCCATATAATATACGACTCGCAATCATTATTCCGAAAGACTAGGTAGGGTAGTGTTATATGAACGACAAATTTGTGAGAAATTATAATAATAAGGCCTTAATGAGATAAATCTAGGCTGAAAAGTGAAGAAGCCTTACACGCTCATAGTACAAAATTAGTGATACATAATAATAGTAATAGTGAAACTCGATAAGTCGGAACAAAATCCCTCTGCACTTTTCTTTTTTCCATACTAAAATCATTTCGATAAGTCGGACAGCCCTGCTCTCCCCACCGTGTCCGACTTATCGAGTTTCACTATTACTATGTAACAAAAAAGTGTGAAATTTGTTTACCGTTACAAATATGGCACGCGATTTGTTTACTGTTCACATCGGCTCCAGCTCGGACGTACATTTCCACGTGATCTGAACTTTTTTTTTCATGCTAAGGTTTTGACGTAGTTGGTAAAGACAGCTTAATTTTGTATCACGTGACGATTTTCAAATTAAAATAAATCTTTCAATATTAATTATTCCCAATTTCAAAATGGCTCGTCGTCGTCGCAACATACCACAACAATCAACTACTTCAACAAAACAATTACATGAGGTTGATGATCGGATTGCATCGATAACTCAATTATGGACGTTATCCAGAGCAACTCTATTGCTATTAACGCCAATTCTGGCTTCGACCATTCTTCAGGTCGCACCGAAATATGTCGAGCCAATTTATGGGAACGTGTTCTCCACATTATACTTTCCAGAAATGTCAATAGGATGTCTAGTAGGAGGGGCAGTTTTAGGTGTCCTATTTGCAGTGCAAGCACAGAAGAAAGCAGCAATGAATAGATTATTGGCGGAGGCAGTTATAACTGCCGTTGATAGATGTGGTATTATATTCGCCTCTGCACCGATTTTGACGAGAATCCTTTTTAATCAGAGTGGGCTTCTGGGACCATACATCGGTCCTCAATTTACGCAATCAGTTCTGGGTTATCCTGTAATGTTTCTATTAGGATTCGTTAATGCTATCGTATGTGCAAGAAGAAATATAGAGATCAGAACTATTCCAACTGTAAGATGGATATCTTATGTCGCCACATACACGATTACTATAGTTACTCTGACATATGTCTTATATAATGTTATGGCAATGGGTAAAAATTGTCAAAGATTGTATTTATGTGGAACTCTCCTTGGTGTAATTGGTGGGTTATTTAAAAGTCTCTTGGCATTATATGGTGAAGTTACATTACTTGATGACTCTGGACAGAGGAAAAGGATACACTTAAGTGCTCAAACGTGCATGCAGAATATTGGTTTGAAGATGTTTCCACAAGTTCTTATCGTATTACTTGCTCTGTATAACGTCAGATTTATTCCTCAATGTCATAATGGATTGATTCAAGTGAGTGTATTATTCACAAGAAAGTTGCGATCACATTACTTCACGCTATGCACAAAACGACGACCTGTATTGATTATTAACTAATGTTTGTAGGATGTTACAGTTGAAAAGAGCACATACAGCATTATAGCACGTAAAGAATCCATAACAGGATGGATAGATATAGTAGATATATTTCGGGAAACGCCTCGCTTGGAGTTACGGCTGATGCGTGCCGGCCATTCATTTATTGGCGGTGTATATAAAGAGTCATGGGATTCGGTGTATGGGTCATTTTACTTTATGGAAGGTTAGTTATTGTAATCATTTGTGACTACAGATACCGAACAACTGACTATCATGATTTTTCTGCAGCTGTACGTCTAGTTGAAGAGCGAGCACTTGAAGGGAATCCAACAGCCCTCCAGATGTACGTGGTAGATACTGTTAAGAAGTAGCTTAATGTACATACTAATGATGATTTATATTTTCAGTGGATTGGGAATTGGAGTGTCAGCAGCATCTCTACAGAATGCAAACATTACTCTCGATATAGTGGAGCTCGACCCAGCTGTCTACGAATATGCAATAGACTATTTCAAACTTGAAAAGAAACATAACATTTATATACAGGATGGAAGACGATTCATAGAGAATGCACCATCGAGAAAGTACAATTATGTGTTACATGATGTATTTACTGGAGGGTCAGTTCCATCCTCATTATTCTCGACGAAGGCTCTTGAACAAATCAAAAGGATTATGAAAGATGATGGTATCTTAGCGTTGGTATGTGGAAGGATCCTAGTGAATATTACAATAATTATAATTTAAATTCTAATGAATCTTTCAACAGAATTTTGTAGGATCTCAACTTTGGCCTTATGCGGAAGCTCTTGCTCTTGTTTATAATACTATCAGGGCTACTTTTCCGTATGTGAAATGTGTCAATGAGGGATGGCATGAAACAGAAGTATTTACAAATATGGTGAGAGTGCAAGCTCTGGCTTTGTATTAATAATATTTTGAACTATTACTAATTTAAACTTAAACCCAAGGCATTCTTTGCTTCAAGCAAACCAATACGTTTCCGAGATGCAAGTGAAATGGATTTCTTTGGTAGCGCTACGAGAGAATACATACTGAAAAACTTTCAATCATGGTTTATTCAACTTGACAAATTTGCTAATGTTACAGACATCATTACTGAAGATAATAATCCATTAGATAAATTACAATTGCCAACTGCTCTTGAACATTGGAAGATTATGCGCTCATCGTTTCCACTAGAGTTCTGGATAAATTATTGAATTGTACTATTGTATATATTCTATCTTCAAATAGACTGTTTTACAGTTGCATAATAATACAAATAATTAAAACAAGCAATTTCTTTTCAAACAAAAACATCAGTAGACACCTGTATAATGATTTTGTCAGACATATTTGCCAATATGCAACAGCCATGAAAAATTTATGTACACTTACCAGGAATAATTCTCCACTTGACGATTTCACAGTATCGATCCCAATCCTTTTTATACTTATTCTTGCACTTGGTTTCATCGCGAATTTCGCGATGTACTAGTAGCACAGCAAAATAGACAACATAAAAGTATGGAAAGATATCATCAAAACCTAATGAACATCGAATCAAATAGCTTCGTTAGAGGAAAAGAGATAATAAGATTCGGTCTATATTGTGCGCAAGAATTCAGAAACGTTTACCGCATGGAAGACACCAAGACCATGCCATCAACCAATCACCAAAATAATTGATATGTCTTGCTACACCCCACCAACCAGATACCAGTAGCCTAGACCCCTGTTTAGTAGTAATGTACTTTAGGTCTGTAATAAAGTCAGTTAATAGTCGTTATTCGTTCGCAAAACTTTACATTCGAACATAATTTACCAACATACGTCTAACTCGAGGATCATTCGGATCATTCCTGAAAATATTCTTCTCAGTGTTGGCTTCCCTGAATATCACATATCCAACAGCTTTCAGGATCATTATGATGAATATACTAAACCAACTTAATCCAATGGGGGACAAAACAAGATATCTTGCTTGGATACTATAAGTAAACGGCAACCAGGTCAAGTTTCCAAAGCAAAGCATCCACCCAAATCCATCAGTTGTTATATCAATTGTTGTAAGTACAGATGACTTGTATAAATAGTCATATTAATAAATTACGTAAACGGAACTTTTAATGCAAAACACTATAACTGATTAATAAAAATGCATAGTTACCTCCATATACAAAGCATCGACGACATACCAGATTTGGAAGACAACAACGAGAAACAACGCGAAAGTGATTTCACCGAGTTCGACGTACTGACATATAGCCATAGAAACATCGATAATCATCCATCCAATAAGGCCTGGTCTCAATTCTACCAAGTATTTGATGTCAAAATCACCAATGCGAGGGTTCAACTCTCGCCCTATCATAAACTGTTTAACGTATTAATATAAGTATATTTATGATTCACATTGCAAAAAGAATTCGAACAGCCATAAGCTTACATCGTAAATAACGTTTCCAGTATTGCCACCCAATGCTAGCAGTTTATCTCCCTCGAAGGAATCTAAATATACATATATTGAAGCGGCAAATGATACTATTGTCGAAGCTGTTATAAGCCCAATGTAGTGATCAAAGACGAATAAAAATGGTCCGGTTCCTATCACTATTAATGTAGCGGCAATAACGAACAATGTGAGCAGCAGAGTATCAAATCCATTCTGCTTGTATTTGAGTCTCTTTCCATTACGAAGCACTGTTCCTTCAACCCATTCTCCAGGTAGGTAAAGCCATGTTAAGTACAGATAGATGAGAAAACATATGTATGCAACAAAAGCTGCTGCATCGAATAAGGACACAAGATACCAGGGAGAATAATGATACAAGAAACTTAACGGGGCCTTAAAATATGGTTCAATATAGTAATATGGAGGACATCCATCAAATGTACAGCTCACGTTCAGAACATAAACCAGGGTGGGAAGAACAGTGATCATAAGAAAAGCCCCAATTGGACCGAGGAATTCATACTCTGTCGTTTTAGGGTTGAGAATCGATTGTGAGGTATGGTTAACTTTGGAGGACGACATTTGAACTTTGATGGATAGTTTTGATCATCGAACTTGTCCGTGATAACTATGCCGTGTGCGAAACGTATTATCAAATTATATTTTTTTTATGATCAGTAAACTTTTCGTACCTTTATAAATTTTATAAAAAAACCCGCCGGTGTTACAAAGCTGCAATAATGACATGAGGTATTAGTATGACATGGAAATTTACGTAGTATCATGTCTATTTTTGGAGTACAGTACGATCAATCGGGGGGAGAGTGTCAAGCAATGATGTACATCCGTGGTTTAAGTTGTAAGATCATGATCATTGAACTTAACTTCAAATTTGATCCAGAACTGTCGCACAACGGTATGCTGGGTGGGAAATCGGTAAGCATAAAATGGTTTGATTGAAGTTATCCACCAATCAAATTCTGTTCTGGGGACGCGTTGATATTCCTAAATTTATTAGTTTTTGTCTTATGAGCTTATCTACCTGGATGAGCGGTTTACATCTTTTTTCTGTTGACTTGCGAACCTCATATAGCTCTTGTTTCGTACAAGTAACCCTTACAAGTAACCAGAATTAAGGATCAGTTTTGGCCATCCTGCATATTAATGCTGATATAACAAGTACGATATTCACGGTCGTTCAAATTGCATCTTTCTGGCTGCTAAAACACCATCGATCGTCTCGTGTTCGTCTCCAGTCCCGGTGATATCGATAAATGCGAAATATAATGATGCCTTATCCGATGATTACTTTGCCTAAAATCTTTGACTAAAAGGTTCCTCCTTGCAGTGGATAAACGTGAGTTTAGATTATCAAACCATTAATTAGTCTTATATATCGCCGAATCAAATACACAAAAATAAATATGCGAAGAACGGAAAACGAACAAAATGTCCAAATTGAATGGGGTAAGCCCAAAAATACGATCGTTTAATATCAGATTAAATTTCGGGCAAGTATTAATGACGACCCTCTATTGCAGCCGGTTATTAACATTGTCGCTACCAGGTAAATGCGGAATTGAACGTGTGACAGTTTTGCTAGAAAGTGCGTAATATATCCACAGAAAAACAAACAGTTGATTCTATAGAAGTCACGTGTCTATCCATTGCAAAATGATCGATCTCACTCTGATCACTGTGAAGAGTCACAAGAATGTTTCCTCTTTTTCTCTTCCGGCGAAAGGTTTCACGTTCAAAACTTCTTTATTCGACTCTAGCAAAAGTTCCCAATTTCTCTTTTATTGAACAGAAATGGTCTGTAAATTGGCAAAACAAGCCTCAAGTAGCCACACCATCCAAATCAAAACCCAAATTTTATGTGTTATCAATGTTTCCATATCCTAGTGGAAACTTACATATGGGTCATGTGAGAGTCTACACCATTAGCGATACTATTGCGAGATATAAGAGAATGCGAGGATACGATGTAATTCATCCAATGGGCTGGGATGCATTTGGATTACCTGCTGAAAACGCTGCCATTGAACGCGGCATACCACCTGCCGAGTGGACCAAGAAAAATATTCAGAGTATGAAAGAACAGATGAAAAGGCTTCTTGTCGATTTTGATTGGGATAGGGTAACGTTTATGTGAAATAACGCGAATAATTAAGGCAAATTCGAAGAAAGTTTTAACAATTACTCATAATAGGAGATAACTACCTGTGATTCTGACTATTATAAATGGACACAATATCTTTTTTTACGATTTTACAAAGTTGGCCTAGCTTACCAAAAAGAAGCCTTTGTAAACTGGGATCCGGTGGATCAAACAGTTCTCGCAAACGAACAGGTAAATTTAACTACATCAAAATATAATCATTACTTTCAACTTACTGGTTTTCATGCACAGTTCATGTGAAGCTGTGAGCATTTGTACATTTTTTGATGCGGAATAAGTTTAGATGAACTGAACTATTTTAAATTTTCTATGGGGAACTCTTGAACCAGCTGCACCTGTGGCTTCTTCCGCTTCGTTACATGACTTTTTTATTGCGTTCAAGTCTTTAACCTCTTTCTTTTTATGTCTGTTTGACAGTACGTTAGAGATTTTCGATCTGATTTAAGTCAGAACTGTTAGATAACAGTTCATCGTCCCATCAGTAAGCAGCTCTGCGTCTAGGATCAATTGTATTGTGGAAACTGCCATTTTAGAAATGTGATGAATATAGATTTGGGGTCTACGTTTTTAAAAAATATACTAGGACAGTCTTCTTTGATTATATGAATGACTTACATTTATGACCTTATAAATTTTGCTATAACACTATGATTCAAGGTCAGCCCAGAGGGTTTGTCATGGCGCTCAGGAGCAAAAGTAGAACGTCGCAAACTTAAGCAATGGTTTTTTAGAATTACCAAGTATGCCGAGGTAAATTTCAGATGAAATAGATGAAATACCTGTTGTCTTGTTCTTTATTGGATATTCTATTTACTAACGTAACTTTTTGTAAAGCCACTTTTAAAAGACTTGGATTTGTTAAAAAATTGGCCTGACCGTGTAAAACAGATGCAAGCGAATTGGATTGGAAAATCCGAAGGAGCTGAATTTGAATTCTTGGTCGTATGTATATATAGAAGTTTTACCATCTTTTATTCCCAAATTTCTAAGACTTTTTCTTTGCCCGTAGAGCTCTCATCAGAAGAATATTTTCAACCTTAAAGTATTTACAAGCAGACCAGACACAATATACGGTGTACAATATTTGGCTTTGTCAGCAGACCATCCATTAATTTCAGAACAGTAAGTAACACTTGCGAATTTGTCAGCATACTATCCTGTTAAGGGTCTATGTATAATAATAAAAAATAACAATTCGTAGTTATATTCCAAAAGAGCTACATTCCACAGTTCTCACACTTGCAGAGAAAATAAAGCAAGAGCAGCAATCAGTAAGCGATAGCAACGTAGGAAAGACGAAATTAGGTAACCGCGTTTATTCGCACATCCATCATTTTTAGATTTATATGTATTCTTCAAATCCTGACTGTCTACATCTTAGGAACGTATACAGGACTCTGCGCAACACATCCCTTTACCAATGAACAAATTCCCATATACTTGTCTTCTTATGTTGTATCGGATTATGGTACTGGAGCACTTATGGGCGTTCCTGCACACGATGAAAGAGATTTTGATTTTGCAAAATGGAATGGGATTGTGAATGAAAACGAAATCAAAAAGGTTGTTAGTCCTGTCGTCAAGGGTATGGTAAAAAGGTGTTATCCGAAAGTTATACATGGTTTATAGCATGTGTTGATGAAGACTGTCGGTATAATGTGTGGCGCTGTTTGTCAACTTAGTGGTCACTGAAAATGAGTCGAAAGTGTTTACTGAACTTGGTGTTCTCACGGACAGTTCTGGTCCGTATGCTGGCATGAAGAGCGAAGATGCCATGAAGGCCATTGTTTCGGATGCTGAGAAGCGTGGATTCGGACGTTGGAGCGTTCAAGTATTTATTTTTACTTGTATACTGATAAGATTACTATGGCTTTATTTCTTATAAACGGATTACTAAATACATTGTCATTGATTTCGATAGTATCGTTTACGCGACTGGCTTCTTTCACGACAACGTTACTGGGGCACCCCAATACCTATAATACATTGTCCTAACTGTGGGGTATGTGAAATGTCAAGAAATTTGATCTACGCTGATTGACTCGCTGCAGGCAATCACCTTTAAGCATTATTTAATTTCTTACTGATTTCCGTGTGTACAAAAGGCTGTTCCAGTTCCAGAAAAAGATCTGCCTGTTTTGCTACCTACAGATGTCAGATTCACGGGTCGAGGAAGCTCGCCATTAAGTCAGATAAACCACTGGGTTGAGTGCAAATGTCCAGAGTAAGCGATGACAATAAACTTGATTGAATATATAATTGATATTCGCATTCAAATATTGTGTTTTACAACAGATGCCACGGTCCAGCAAAACGTGATGTCGATACAATGGATACCTTTGTTGACTCTTCGTGGTACTTCCTTCGTTACATCGACGCAAAAAATAACAGCCTGTATGTAAGTTTTATTGGTGTTATTGTAAAGCATTATTTGCGACATGACGGCTGATAACCTTTCTTTATGCTACACGTTGCAGACCATTTGCACCAGAATTGGCTGCCAAGCTCCTTCCTGTTGATGTTTATATAGGTGGTGTAGAACATGCGGTAATGCACCTACTTTATGCGCGTTACTTTGCAAAATTTTTGTATGATTGTGGAATGTATAGGTCTGATAAGGGAACGTTACCAGGAAATGGTGAACCATTCAAAGTTTTGATTACTCAAGTAAGTGTATTTCAATGACCTGCCATCAGAAACACGGGTACTTTGGTTTCAAAATTTTTGAAATACGATATTATGTATCAGGGAATGGTGCATGGACGGACGTTTAAAGACCCGCAAACATTACAGTATCTAAAACGCGAAGAAATTGATTTATCAGGTTACATATCTCGTTAGCCATCACTCTTATTAACGATTGATTGTATTAATATTTCTTAATTTTTTATCGTTATAGACCCTTCCAGCCCAAGAATACTTGTCACATCCGCACAACCTCTTATAACGTATGAGAAAATGTCCAAAAGCAAATACAATGGCATCAACCCGAATGAAATTATTTCCAAACATGGTGCCGATTCTACTCGATTGCATATTCTATATAAGGCGCCAGTATCTGAGATTATAGAATGGGAAGATATAAGCATAGTTGGAATACAGAGATGGCTGAATAGAGTATGGCGGACTGTTTGTAGCGTTGTTGAGTCAAATGACACGATCGTGAAAGAGTTTGAAGGAAAGTGGGACATGGAGAAGATGAACATAGAAGAGAGAAATATCTATAGGGCCCTTAATGCAACCTTGAAAGAGGTAAATCAACTGATGGAGTTGCGTTTACATTTTGCCATTGCGAACTTCAAATAACCTGGACGGCTTCATCATTTTTTTTCCATTCAGGTTACAACGTCATATGATGCCACTTATTCGTTCAATACAACTATTTCAGATCTAATAAAACTCACAAACCAGCTTGTATCAACTAAAGTAGCATTAGGCACGGACAGAAGACTTTCTCCTGTTTATCACTATGCTGTACGCACACTTGTGAAAATGATATCCCCAATGGCACCTAGTTTTGGCGAAGAATGTTGGGAAAAACTGAATGGTGCAGGGAACAGTGTATTTGATGAAACGTGGGATGAATTTGATGAAAATGCGTTGGCTGTAGATGAAGTTGTTTGCAGCGTGCAGGTCAGAAAAGTCAAAATAAATTTTCATTATATACTTGTGTTGGTCTGATAATGAACGTGTCACTGTTCTTTTACATTACAGGTAAATGGGAAGACGCGGTTTACTGTCAAGATACCTTCATCGGCTATTTCCTCGCCAGCAACGATAGAATCTATCATCCAATCATCTCCAGGAGGCAAACTATATTTATATGAGAAGAACGATATTTCCAAAGTCACTCGGATTATCCATGTTCGCGGTGGTAAAACAGTCAATTATGTATTTAAAAAGTAGCAAATGAAACTCTTCTGTGACTAGGTATTTGTATTTACATTTTCCAAGTAAAAAGCACCAATACCCTTGAGTTTCCGTCGAGTGAGCATAAAAATTATTTTGACTGCGTGTAGGAAGCGTAACTATGGCATAACCTACAACACTTTACTCAAATTTTACAATATAATACATTATCAAGAAAGAAACCTTGCTCAAAAGGACGTTGTAGGGGCAGAGCCGGACGGCGATTATACGATTTTTTTAAATAAACGATTATCTCCAAATTCGCTATTGCATTTCATGCCAAGAAAACAGCAAAACTACAAACAGCATTGCTTTATAACAGAGTAAGCATCAGCGAATAGACGTTAAAAGAACCACTACACAAACGACAAGGATACTTACTAATACACATTTGCCATTTCTCTGTCACAAAATACCATATGAAACTTTCTTGATATGGTATTCCCAAGTCAAAGGACACCAGTATACCGTATCCGTATACAACAACTACAAAAGTCAAGATCATTAATACGCGTAAAAACGAACATAAATATTAACCAAAACATTGCTTACACAAAAAGTTTCCTGTTGTGCCTTCCTCAACGTCTGCATATGATGAATTATTGAATAATTTAACGGCTATGACATCCTATATAAACGAAGTTGTTAAAAAAAAGCAAGTAATCCAATATACTAATAATGTTAGATCAAATCACTTACCCCACCATACAAGTTGTCAAACTCTTCGTATGATGGAAACGTAACTTTCAGAGTCATTCGCTTATGCCATGCTTCACCTCCATCAAGATTATTCGATGTATTCTTGACATATGCCGCTTGTTCATCAGATTCTAAATTTAATGGCCGTTTTTGAGGGGATCCTGATCCGACTTCGGCTATTCCGCGCTTGAAAATCGGAATATAATTATCCTGCAATTCGTGTATAATGACAACAATTGGAAGTTTACAAACCATAATACGATTCGCTTTAAAAAAGAGTCGGGATAAAAAGCTCATCACAACCAAAACATTTGTTGGTTTTTGAATTACAAAGTTTAACTATCAAAGTCTATCCCGAACTTTCCCAATGATTAATCTAACCTTTGTGACAAGAGCCATTTGATTAGCAGCCGCGTTGATTTCTGCACCAACGAAAAATGGATTCCGATCTCCGTGAAGTGAGGTTCGAATCTCACGAACCCTATACTGCTCTGGCTTGAGATGTAGTATAAAATCGTAACTTTTGAGGCTATCACTTAATGGAATCGCGATAGTAGTTGCGTTCTGCGCTGTCGCTAAGTAATTATTTAGCATTAGTTATATCTGCCGTTGATGGTTTCCAAACTAGCGATTACTTCAACGTACCGACTATAGGATGTAGCATAGGTCTGTCCAATTGTGTAACTTGAGTATGAATATCCATGTCATCGATTTCTTCACTTCTTTGGTGATCTTCCTGTGAAAACCAAATATTAGAAAACAACTTATCCAGGTATTGGAAGATGAATAGTGACACCTACGTATATTATTGATTTTCGTCGCCATTTAGTGTTAGTAGTTGATGCGTTGTCATATGTAACCACCGAATAGCTCCACGCTCTTTCGTTCCCAGTAGCCTCTGCATAGAGAACACGAATGGCACCTGGACTTGGTTTTATCAAAATCGGAGCTTAGTCATTGAACCAGCGTAATGAATCCACGGTCATGGTTTCTGGTATCCACCAAACATGAATATTAAATGGTATAATAATTCGCTTACGTAGATATGTGCAACGTTCTCAGTGTGGTTGATGTCTTATTCATCAAATCCATCTGACTGAGTCCTAGAAAATCAGTTAAACAAGGGTCTGTATCGGAGGAAACTCAGAATAAAATGATACTAACTTTGTAATACTCCGGGGTCGCTCGATTCTATCTTTCTGTCATCATTCTCATCATCGTTCAGTATGTCATTTGGCATTTTTATCATTCGAAACTTATATTTATCAAAATGCCTAATAAAATAATAATGTAACAGCGTTCTGTTACCACAATCATAATCATTCGCTGTCGAACTGACAATCCCACTTGCCTCGAATAAAGTATCATATTGTTGTCCACATAAAATGCTTTAATTGGCATTGTCCCTGGTAGAATAATGTCTTGGAATCGAAATGATGGAGTACTATGACATGGACTATTTGTATGGCTTTTACATTCACCTACAAAAATATCATAAGCGGGCATCAGTACGAGCCAAACCTTACTTTTAATGTTTGGTAATCGCAAACACCTACCAACTGCTGCTTGATCGGCTTTCCTAAATACTCCAATACGATATAACCTCACGGTATAGATCAAATCCTCGTCTTTTTGCGTATAATACAAGATTGCTATGGAATCATATTCTGCAACATTCGCAGCTGCTGAATGAATAGTGACATTGGCATGACAATATTTCGACAAGTGGGCAATCGGTCCATCTAATTGATGAACATAAAGTAATTGCCATGCTGAAGAATTATGGACAAATTGACAATCAACGTTAATACACTATCAAAAAACAACGCGCTTTTCCAATCGTGAAATCAGACACTTGCTTGCATTTGCGGAAGGATGTCTCAGCGATATAACTGACTGAAGAGGTCTTCTATATTGTTTAATGAGGCCTAAAGACATTGAAAGAGTATAAATGAACTTGTACCTACGTCTCCACAATAACGCGAATCAAAGTTGTAATACCTTTGAGCTCTCTAGTTTTTGCCTCTTCGTGCTCCTTCCATATTGCGGTTAAATACACCCAATCGTCCAAGACGACTAAAAATATGCCATCGGGTGCACTATCTGTAAATATAATTTCTTGTGTACATTTGATCATTTTCGGGCTTTTATTCTGTGGGTCTTGCAATAAGGCAGTAATTAGCATAAAAGCTATTCCAGCAGCGAGCATTATCACTGGTCGCCATTGTATCATTTCTAGCGTGCTCTGAGTAGTAAGCTCAAAGGCTAAGATAGCCGTTTCACCGAGTTGAGAACGAGCCCAGGGCAAAGGTGTATATATAATATATTATATACACTAAAGTAACTACTTTTCCCGGGGAGTGCGACAGAAATTGTCCGACATATAAATAACGTGATCTGCATTGGCCAAAGAATTTCTTTATGGAAATGTATATTTAATGTAGTAGTAATCATATTATAATTATCAGAGACGTGCCAAAGAACAGTATGTAAAACATGGAGTTGTTTGAATTCAATCTTCTGTTTCGCTCCAGTCGTGTCTTATCAGCATACATTTTCTTCATAATAATCAATTTGACAGTTTTCTAAGCCTTGGAAATCGCTTCTTAAAATTAGAAATATCTATATTTTCTTTTTGCTCAATAGATGTCATATTCAAAGACCTAATGTTGGAAAGCATTATTAAGAAAGCGGGCCTTTTCGCTGTTTGATTAATTAACGTTAAAATCATGGAAACAATTAATCTCGTTACAGTTTATAAAGACTTGTTATAGGCTCGATTAGAATTATTCAAAGAGTTACGCTTTTACAAATAGTTTTTTTACATGGCAGCTTAAAAAATTTCGGATCCTGGTGAATCGAAATTACTTTGTCTCTTTGCAAACACAATTTGCGAAAGCTCACAGTTAGCAGATTTGATGCCCATTTTGGCTGACAATGATTACTGGGGCTGAGCTGTCCCATGATTTCAGCATTGTCAATAAAAACTTTCACAGAACAGCCACAATTATTCTAATCCTTTTTCACGTTGCATGGACTCCAAATATTTTTCTCATGGTTTAGATGTCAATGAAAGTTTCTTTTGTTTATTCGATTGACAGCCGGTATTAGTATTAGCTATAAAATCATGTTGCTAGGGACTTCGCCTGGTTACCTTTATAGTCGATTAATGATGTTGTTGGTCTACTATAACGAGCTAATATCCAAAATTTTATTTTTAAACTCGTAATTGTATTAATATTAAATTAAAATATATACATAGAAATAAACGTCAGCGCTATTATTAATAGTAACAAAAGTATAAATATGAATTGTGTCACATCACTTCTCACATGTGCAGACATTACAAAGTTTGTGTACGTGTGACAGTAAAAGAGTTCAAATCCCAATTGCAATTGTGTGATTGCGACAAATAACCTGCCACAATTATATCCAGATGCTTGCTTGTTTTACTAGTGAATGGATAATGTTGTTCTTTTTCAAACCATATTTTCTCGTTCTATTAAACTTGTTATCAAACTACAGCCGTATTACGCTATAAAGTTACAATTGCGATTATCAAACTTTATTTTGAAATTTACAAAACATGATAATGAGGTAATTTTAATTTTATTTTAACTTAAATTTGCTATTACAAACCTTTTAAACGCAATGCCGCTTTGATATACGGTAAATGAATTTAAACAATACAAAGCTTATTGATAATTTCAATTTCTTAAAAACAAAAGAACCGAGAAAACGTTTACTTGGTAAAATTTACGGATTTTGGTATGGCTCAAGAACAATAGTGCTATTATGGCATTTACCCCTGAATCGTTGGAATTATGAACAATGGCGTAAAATGCCGAGATTAGTATCCGAGAAGGTTAGATTGTTGCTTATTGTTATGAATGTCAACTGTATAAATTAAGCCTGGTACATATGAATTTCAATCTGAAGGATATTATAAAATAAATAGTGGGCAAAAACAAACGTTCAAGGGAACCGAAATAGACACTACTAATCATGACTATAACAAGATCCCAGCGAGCCAAACTGAAATTTAAAAGGTTATTATTTTGTTTTAGTATCGATTACTCATGATTAATACTAATACGAATACTATTTTGTAGATACCCCGACAAAGCAATCCCACGTGCACATAATCTCTATGGCTATTATGACCATCAAAAAACGGCAAGCTCCAAAACAAAAAATGAAAACAAGATATCTCAACGTTATCGGCCATTTTGGCCATCGGATGATGCTAATACTAAGGAGTTGACTGATAACGAAAATGAAGCAAATAGTAAATCCGTTAATAGCAAAGAGGAGATGGGACCCCTCGACGGTGAGGTTAGTTCTACTTATTCAACTTGGTTTAAAGTAAGTCTGAATCGATTACACATATATACTTTAACCTGTTTTCGCAGAGCAACTTGACTACCGAAACACAACGTAAGTTGACGTCCGCATCCTTACCTGATCAATTCCCCCTTTTTACAGGTACAATAATTTACTGTATATATTTGTTTTCCTTCATCCGAACCAGAGGAATATCGCAAACCTGAAGAACATCAAGTAGATTCCGAACAAATTTCCAAGCTTTGCACTCAAATCCAGGACATTCATTCTCGAATGGAAATAAAACGTAGTGAATGCCGCGATCTTGAAGAGTCCAATATCAAGCTTACAAAATTAATAGATCAAATTCGTTTGGCTGTAACAAAACTGGAAAGAGATATTGGCCCAACAGTAAGGTCGTCTAGCGTGAAAATGGAAGATGCAGAAAATTTGGTTATTTACATTCAGGATTTAAAAAATAGGATAGTTAGCGGATGTTTGTTACATTCGGACTAGAAGTGAATATTTGTGGTAAGTTTAATTAAAACGCTAAAGTTTGAAAAATGGGCTACGGATTTGTATTAACTCATTTTGACTTTCTACATTTTGTGACAACAATCAAAAAGTTTTAACATTGTTCGTCCAAACTCAATCTTCTCTTTATGAATTACTTTGGTTCTCAAAATCCGTATTGGTGATAGTTTAAATGTTTGTTGCGAGTTTTTCCATTATCGCTTGTCAAGGTGTAAACAATTCCGGAAATAAACCTGCAAAGAGTTTGATAACCCTTTAATTCACTTGTTCGCATGCGCTTGTTCTAGTAAATCGGCCCTTCTGATGTGCTCGCTGTTATTTTGCTATTTATTCTAAATCTCTTTCTTCGTTTCTCATGACAACATTGATAGTAAAAAAGAAAAAAACTTTCAATACCATAAAATATGCACAGTCACTCTCGATAAGATTATCACAAAGAGATCTTGTTATAGCGAATATTGTATTTGAGTCACGTAAAAATTGTTATATCAATCAAGCATTTCATTATTCAAATAAACTATCCTATGATTCTGCTACTTTGTCTATGATGTGGTTGTCACGCGATTTCCTCTATGTCTCTATCTCATTATCAATGATCTTTGTTAATAATATATCGTTAAACCTTACGTCTACAATGTGTAGTAAGATATTCAAACACGATTAAGATTAAAATCTAAGGTTAATATAATCAAGTCCTAAAATTCGATGTATCTGTTGATGAAACTTATCGCGTTGATTACCTTCCAGACTCCAGTACTTGTACGGCACGTTTACTACACAGAATGACAGCCTTTATATTAAGTAAGACTTACGCTGGAAGTTCGACTGATGATTACGAGAAATTGCCAATATCAATGCCGCTAGTCGAACGATAAGGAAACAGAACACAACTTGGCCTATTTAAATATAATATATATATTTATTTGACTGTATTTTTCAAATCTTCTGTAACAATGTTTGGTCAGATCGAAGCCCATAGTATCACTTTGAGTTTCGGCTGAATCTGGCAGTTCAATTTATGGTCACATGAATATAAATATACTTATTTCAATATCCTATTAATTGTTACGAAACTCTGCATGACTTTTCGTAGTTTTATTGGTGCAAGCAATTATCTGACGTGACAATGCCGAAAGGGGTTGAATTCTAGAACGGTCATTTTTATAGGTCGATGAATTTATCCGAATTTACGGTAGATCTCTAAAATAATCCGAAATTTATCCATAAATACTTATTAGGTAATTGGTAGTACGAGTATGTTTGTATTTAACCATATCTCCCGAATTCAAAGTTCAATGAACGCATTTGGCCGTGCTGGTCTTTCAACATTGAAAATGTTACCCAATGTAGAATTCTTTTATGACATACAATGTCCGTGGTCATACATTGCGTCGAAACGAATTGAACAAGTCGTTCAACGAACGAATGCAACCATAAAGTGGGTTCCTGTTTCGTTGAATGGTATCTACGAAATTACTAATGCTACCAAGGTGCGTGAATTCACAGCATAATTACCCGTGTTCATTTAAAGCAGCCCACTTAGACAAGATGTTTGGTTTTTTTTAATAATAGGATAAGTCAGGTATGACAAAATTTATATTAAAGACCAAAGGCATCGAAATTTAATTTTTAGCCAAAATTGTTTTCGTTTCGATATATCGCCAGGTACCAAGAACGTTCTGTCTGCCCCGAAATTGGCAAACTACAACCGAGACTTGGTCAGAACTCTGAAACGATTTGATATACCGTTCAACTTTCATCCCAAACATCCATTGGAGACAATTGACGGTATATGACATTTTTATGAATATTCCAATCAAGTTTCGAATCGCATAGCAGATACTGGTTAATTACAGTTGATTTTCATTCTAAAGCACTCCGACTCCTCCATGCAACTCCCGAGTCTCACCGTGGTCAGCTAACCCATGCGCTCTACCGCCTGTATTGGGTTGACAACGCAGACATTGTCGATCGCTCTTTACTCGTTTCCACCGCAGAATCTCTAAACATTCCCTACCCTGAACCGTTAACCGAATCCATTTTCGAAAACGCAGTCTATCAAGACAGTCTGCGTGAAGCTACTAGCTTGGCTGCTAAGCGTGAAGCTCCGGGCGTACCTTCGTTCTGGGTCGATGGATTCAAGAATGGCTATTTGTACTATGGTCAGGATCGCTTACATTTTGTTGAAGCCGCTCTATTGTCAGTTTCAAAAGGCGTGCCTCTTGAGCAAGTGGAAAGTATTGAAAGTGTCATCCCGCGACGCGTGAACAAGCCTGTTAATGGGAAAAGAACGTTGAGGTTCTGGTTTGATTTTGCTTCACCATATTCGTACCTCGCGTATATCCAGTTGAAGAGAGTGGTGCAAGAAGCCGGTCCTGGTGTCGAGATTGAGTACAGGCCCATTATTTTGGGTGCACTTTTAACGCAGTAAGTATGACAGCTTGCAAACCAACCGACCAATCAGTTCTGTCAACAATTGAGACGTCCGATTAACAAGCCTTTCTTTAAAGTCTCAAAACCGATCCTCCCTTGGTTCGTTCAAATGAGACTGAGCGTCGGTACTTTTTCAAAGACATACTTGATTGGCTCGAACTTTGGAATATTGTCCGCAAACAGTCGGATCCTTCGAGTGAACAGTATACATTCCAGTGGGCAAAACAATTTCCTATCCGTAAGCCCTCTGTGTTCAATTTTGCATGGTTTATCTTTTTCAACGAAATTACATAATAACTTCAGACTTTGTACAATTGACTAGGAACGATTACTGCTTTACGGATATTTCTTTTAGAACCAAAGACTATTGATTGTATCTGTGAGTATTCAAATCCTTAAACCGAGCATTGGGAATGTAGGGGGTAGCTTAATACTTATGTCAAGTTATGATGTCTTTGAATGATACCATTACTCTCCTCAGCCCTGTAAATTGTACAGATATAACTTGGATACAAATATTCTTAACAGGGATAATGTTAATAATACTCTCTTCGCCTTTTTTACTACAGTCAAAGCATGTTGGGCTAATAACATTCCCATCGGTGAATCCCAAGAGATCCTTGCTTCAGTGTTGAACGAAGCAGGCTTTGATGGCGAAGCTCTAATACAAGCAACACAAGCGAACGTCAATAATGTCAAAAATAAATTGCAAGAAAACTATGAATTGGCCATAGAATCTGGCGTCTGCGGAGTGCCAGCTTTCCAAGTGGATCAGGGAGAACTTGTATGGGGAAATGATCGTATAGACGTAGTTCAGGATTTATTGTCTGGGTGGAATCCAGATGAGGGCGACATAACCGCAAGATTGTAGTCCCGCATTAAACAAAAATAAAAAAATTTTGACGTTCAATTTGGGTGGCTCTTGTTTGCTTATTACCGTATATAGTTAGTCTAAATTGTGACAGTATCGGTAGATTTCGGATGCAACTTCTTCATAAATTTTCTTTTTCACTGATTACAGCCAGTTTGACTCACAGTATCAGGCACGCAATCACCAAAAAAAGCATGTTGCAGAACCAAACATTTTTTGTCTCCGTTCCGCGTTTTTTCTCCTCTTCTTTAATACATAGATAACCCTTCCAGTGGTGCACACTCTCTGTTTGGCTTTTTTTCTCTTAAATTCTGCCTTACTTCATCTCGAATCAATACCTTTTTTGCTCGTTATAAACAACAAGTGATGTCGGCCGACAAGACTATTGCTGCTTCTGCAACTGAGAAGCTTCAAGTTATTCCTGCAGTTCCTGTAGCCGCACAAGTACCGACAGGTCTTGCATTATACAGCAGATTTGCTTTTGCTGGCGCCGTATGCTGTGCTGTTACCCATGGCGGTCTCACTCCAGGTAAGATTTGTGATAATAATAAGATGCCAATATCAATGTAGTGGAATACGGATCTAGGCATACTAATCGTTAGTGGATCAGACGTATATACTGATGGATCAGGGAAAGAAAGAAATAAAAAGAAATTTAAGACGACACACATCTTTTCGATTGTTATATCTTATTAATCCCGATCAATACATTTACAGTTGATGTCGTAAAGACTCGTATTCAACTTGAGCCAACCGTATACAATAAAGGCATGGTTAATGCCACTCGCCAAATTATCCGTAGTGAAGGTGCTGGTGCACTTCTCACTGGCTTTGGCCCGACATTTAGTGGTTACTTCCTTCAAGGCGCATTAAAGTTTGGTGGTTACGAGTTCTGGAAAAAGACCTTTATTGACGCTGTTGGCTACGAAAATGCTGTAAATAATAGAACTGCGATATATCTTTCGTCTGCTGCCGTCGCTGAATTCTTTGCAGACATCGGTCTGTGCCCACTGGAAGCAACTCGCATTCGTCTTGTGTCTCAGCCCACTTTTGCTACTGGGCTTTTTAGCGGATTTAGTAGACTGTTGCGAGAAGAGGGTGTAATTCGTGGATTTTATTCAGGATTTGGGCCTATTCTTTTCAAGGTTTGATTTCTTTTTACGTTGTTACTATGGATGATGGAGAATACATCCACCATGAATGCTTTTAACTACTTTCTGATCATTCGAATCAGCACTGAAATATAATTATTTATTGCTTCATTTTGTCTTATGTTAATACTAATAGCAAGTACCGTATACGATGGCAAAATTCGTGGTATATGAGAGAGCTGCTGTGAGTAAAAAAAATTTTTCATCGGTCTGATTGTTATCGTTCAATGATCAAGTTCCAATTGTTGAATTTATGCTCTCTTACAGGAAAGTTTTTACTTCGCCCTTGGCAAGCCAAAGAGCGAATTATCTAACTCTACGAATACAGCCATTAATTTAGGCTCAGGTCTTATTGCTGGTATTGCTGCCGCCATCATATCTCAGCCCGCCGATACTCTCCTTTCCAAAATCAACAAACAGAAAGGCGGAGAAGGTTCTATCTCCTCACGCCTATGGGGTCTTGCAAAAGAGCTTGGACCTAGAGGATTGTTTTTGGGTCTTGGTGCTCGTATTGTTATGGTTGGAGCTCTTACTGCTGGCCAGTTTGCTATTTATGGTGATGTTAAACGTCTTCTAGGAGCTACTAATGGCATTGAGCTCGCCAAGCCTAGTTCTTAGTAGATGACTGTTAAGCTTAGTGGATCTTCGCTATTTAATTAAATGCATTTAGTATACTTACAATCGGTCTGTTGGTCAATGTCACTATAGAGTCATACACTATGATAATAGCGGAAAAGTAAACTGTTAGAACAATAATAAACACCTACAAGGCTGACCTTTACGTCAGGCGGCAAATTGATCTCATTCATTATTTTTGTTGACGATCTGTGTCGAGTTAAATTTGACGCGACCATACTTTCCACCCAAATAGAGAGGTCGCGGTTGTAATGACTAACCTATTCCAGGGATTATATAATTTGTCTTTGTAAATCTTAAGCCAGACACAAATTGACAAGTCCAGGTCTTTAAAACCTTTCAAATTGTGATATCATAAGGTTAAGTATATAAAATTTTTATTTTAGTGGACGAAATGCGGTGGATGCGTTCGTGGTTGAGGCAATTAAACGATACGTAAATTCAAAAACCAGACAGGAAACTGATGACACAAGCAATGATAATTCTGCTTGTAGATACCTACTTTGTAATACATTTTAGTCGATCACTTCTAAAGGTTCCGATGTCTTTTGCTTTACGTGACCGTTCGCGCGAAGTAGATTAAATTCAGTATGTCCTCAGTTGGGGTCTGTTTCCAATCTCGGACACAAACATATACAATATATATATAGCCAGGGTCAGTCGAAAAATTATAGAGTATTTGTCTAACTGACCGTATTATGACCATTTCCGTAATTTATCAAGTGTTGAAAGAAAATCCGTGTGGAGCAAGCGATGAACTTGGTAAAGGATTTATATGGGAAAATAACACAAATTTGTCAAACGGTGAGTTGGGACATTTATTATAATCAAACGGTATAATTAGATTAAGCAACGAGATGTGGATAGTGATGGATTCAGTAAGATAATTAAATTCCATACTTAGCCCTTGGTTGTTTCTTTTTCAGCTGAATGACAAACGAGGAAGCCATTAAGATTAAAACATGGAATTGGGAAAGCAGAAAAAGCATCGTCGACCCACCGTTAAAATTCCATAGCCTGTATATGAGAGCACTACGAAATAATAAAAATAAATTACGGCAACAAAGATTATAGCAGAAATATGAAATTCATATGAAGAGTGTTTTAATCAAGTCGAACGGTAACGTCATGGCTCTGCTCAGAAGAGCAACATCACGGTTTTCTCTTTTCCAAATGCGAACCAATTACCTAGTAAACATTGTATCGGCTACGCAGTTGGCTGAATGTCCCCATGCATTTAATAGACATGGCATCCAATCATCTTAACGAAATAGTCCCATTAACGACACATTTATTGAAATAAAGAACTCGTAAAAAAAGAGAGAAAGGCTGGTGATATATTAACGATCACCGATTGCATACAAAGAGGGGTATTACTGAATATTGCGATACTTGATCAATTACTAAATTAAGATTCTAATTAATTTAATATTAAACATTTTATCACCATTTATAACATACACGGCCACAAACTAGTAATTAACTCGCTCATCAAAATCCCAATCCCTGTAAACAAAGGTATAGACGTGAAACAACGCCTACTACCCAAATTGTGGAAATCTAGACGCGCGGTTGCACCCACACGGTCTTTGTTCTAATTGTGCCCCTTTTTTCCTTGTCTATCGAATCATTGCTATGAATGGTTATGATATCTTGTATTACTACTACCGATGATTACTCCAAATACCAGGCTAAATAATATGACCGTTCGGAGTGAAGAAGACCCTCGGCCATGGAATAGGAAGTTCCAGCCGCGAAAGAATTTGGACAGTGTACGTGAAAGCAGATACTGCTGTAAAGTGTTAATGTACACGAAAACTTGTATATAATGCGTGTTAGGACGGCTTCATAACGATACTTGAATCGTTGCACAGACTACATAGATTTTCGATATGGAGTATGGTCTACTGGGCAATTTTGAGGCCTGTTGAAGGCTATCGGTAGAGAATTTAGCTATCATGTCGTATGAGTTTCCTGTATAAGCTTGGAATGACCTCTTTGTCTTGTCATTAATTGATTTAGGTAACAAGGGGTTAATATACGCAAGGAACATGAATAATATTTAAATGAGGCATAATCCGCAGAAAGACGTTGCATGGACGACCTTTTATTGTTTATGAATGGGAAGAGGCATTGATGCAAGTGGTAGCCCGATGCAGTCATAATAAATTAGATTAACTAATACAAATTACGGGACTGGATAATTTCTATATAAAGGAGGAAATCTTCTTCGACAGTCATGAGGCAAAAAACCAAGTCCTCCACCGCCTCCTCATAAGAAACAAGAAAAAACAAACTATGTCTTTAACACCTCACATGGCCACGATGCCAAATTCTACTCGTGCGTTAAATGATTGCAAAAAGGTACGGCATTCCGGAAAATTTTATTTTCTTTCACTACGTATTCTGTCTTTTTTATTCAAACTTATAAAAAACCTTCTGAACACATGGCAACGTACTAATAAAAGCAAAAATTTTATTCAACAGCAATTATCGAAAACAATAGAAACGAAGATAGAAGCCGGAAAGAATTTGAATCGCTCGGTAGTGGGTTTTACGACGGTTTACTTCTCCGTAATCGTCACACTTTTATAAACTATTAAGCCGATATCGAGAAGAGAGCATGAAGCACTTGCTAAATGCTTACGGGTTCTTTTGTTTTCGTAATGGAGGCAATAATATGACGCTTATTTTTGTCTGATGTTTTTGGACAAAAGTAACAAAAATAACAACGTTAATTAAGTTTTATATTTACTCGTTTTATACACATTCTTGCAAGAAGACGTTTTCGAAAAACAAATACGCAAAACAAAATTTAAGCTGTTAAACGTTATGTTACATTGTCTTAACTCGCTGTAAAAAAAATTTTTAACAAAAAGCATGTAAATTTCATAATTATGAACCAAATATATACAACGTACTAGTGTGAACTTATTCTTTTTCTTTTATTAAATGCGATTACAATTAAAATTTACTAAATAAAAATTAACTAAATAATAATAAGCGGCTTATTTACTTTGTTCTAAAATTTAGCAATTTTATCTTTTGATTAATAATTGCACGCACGACCACAATCTATCAAGTTGACCGAGTGCTATTCGCTTAATGATTGATTTTGATAGTCTTGAGATTTATTTAAATCTTTATAGAGTTGTATTATTATTGGCAATCACTTAAATTAACATGGCATGGTTACAATGCTGTAAGTCAACGAATGAAATATGCATATAAAAAGGTGTGAATAATACGTCGTCCAGTGACTAAGTGACGTCACTAGCTATTTTTCTAGTACCCTAGCCATGGCGAAAAAAATGGTTCGGACCATGTGAAAATGTTCGGATCACGTGGAAATGTTCGGGTCGGAGCATCCGAAATAACTCAGCCAACGGCACAAATAACAACAAGGTAAACGCGT
>CAJVPJ010000209.1:0-34858 GCA_910592205.1 Paraglomus occultum | reverse complement strand
AATCGTATAAATTTCACTACTGATTATGGATCAGAATATTTAATGTTTAATTACAAAATATTAAAGACACTTAGTATTAGTATCACTCAACTTTTAACGATAAAATCTTTACACATGACGGAATTTTATTGAATGATTTGTACTTATTGATAGTCATGCAATTTTGGATAATAAACTGTGTATGTATGTACATTGATTGACAAAGAATATTTAATGTAGTTTGCTAATCTATTAATACTTCGCTCTGCTTATTCTATAGGACCAAAGTGCATGGTTATAAAGTACTTTTATTTTTTGCATTCGCAAGCATGAAAACGAAAGCTATGCGGAAAACGTAAAATTGTTTCCAATATGAGTAAAGAAGGCCGTAAAACTCAGCAAGTCGTAAAATTAATAATAGGACTACCCGTATACAGTCAGGAGTTTTACCCGATTTGGGAGACCAGTTCTAGAAAATTCAGAGCAAATACCGCAATCTGATTGGTTAAATCAGAAAATTTTTGTGACGCTTTCATTGATCCAATATTCTGATATTGCAGAAAGAATCAAGCTAACAGTTGAAATACACTTTTACGAGTATACACTTTCAGGATCCACGGTGATCCACGCAACCTTGCAAAGCCGTTCCTCCTCAATATCGAGTTTAATTTTACTAATACTGTACGCTTTGTTACACACGTTTTGGAAACTTGAGATCTACGTTGCGTATGCAGTTCTCATAGTCAGTTACCGCAATGCGAAAATTAGAGAGGTGGCGAGCATCAGCTAGTGCAGCAGTGAAATGATTAACGGAAACGGCTGAGTATTTTCCTGAACTATCTTCATTGCTTTATTCTACTTTCTATGTGAAAGGCATTACAAACGGTCTTTGTTAAACAGAAAAGTAAAGTGGATGATTCAGCTTTTTAGATTCGGAAGAAGTGGAGAGAAAAAGAGAAGGCTTACTGACAATAACGACGACTGCAGCGAAAAAGGGTTTTCCGATTTCATAATCAACAGCCATCAAATTCAAGTATTGCAATTCAATGGCAGTTATATCAGTAGCTATTACTATTGCCCCATTTTCTATATCTTTTTACATTTTGCTTTCATACTTTTTCAGCACAACAGAAAATTAGTAGATGCGACAAAAAACAAACACATAATTAATAATCAAGATATGAGTATATGTTGTAATAGTAAAGGCCCCATATTTAATATTTTTCATAATCTCCTTGCACTGTTGGATCCATTCATTTTTGGTTTATGTCTACAATATCTCAATTTGTTCCAAGGAACTGTGTGAAATAGTATGGAGCATATTGGAAAAACATTTGCTCATTCCAGATGATAATAATAAAGGATTCTTACCAAAGACAAAATTTATGAAAACGGTAGAAGAATTTCATATCTCCGGGCAGAATAATATGGTGTCTCAGAATGACTGTTGTAGGCACAGTCTCCCTGTAAATAGTAAAAACAGGATTTCTGTCTTAAAAACCACAGTGTTTATTGAAGGCCATGAAAAAGAGACCTCTTATTATTATACAAATTTTTTCACCATGAATGGATCTTGTTATATATAGTGGAAAATGTGGACATTCATCATGAATGAAGATTTATTTATTATGCATGCAAACAGCAACCATCATGAGTTCAGTACACAGGACAACATCTATGGCTGCTGCATCTCACTGTGCTCCCCATATACATAGGGATTCTCCTTGTAACATTTCTTGACCACCTCACAGAACATGCTGGCAGTGCCGTTTATCCCTTGAATGAAGCTGAGGCCTATTATTAGAAACAGCATGGCAACATTGAGGTTTCTAAAAACATCATAAAACTAATAAAACAATATATCATTATCATTCAAGCTATACATTTCCTTTCACTGAAATTTCACTATTCGTCAGATTTGGCCGTGACATAAATAATATCCCGATAATTATTATATATTATACTAACCGAGCGGATCAATGTGAGCCTTACACTCAATCTCGAACCATGATGGCGACTACGTCAGCACCATCACTCTAATACTAATAAATTAAGAGGGTATGCGTGTCATAAAAGTCAAGATCAAACAGACATCATCAAAATATCATTGTAATATATAATTAGTCAAATTAGGCCACATAGTAAGGTGGTTTTTTGCAATTATTTCCTTAGGGTGATATCTGTCCAAGTTTCATTCAGTCACAATATTTTGACAAAGTAAAGCATATCGACTGTGAAGTCATTTGTCAGTGAAATATGCTTTGCGTCTGTCCGGAAAGCCAATTAGAATGGTAAGCATCCATGTGTTAATGATACAATAAATGTGCCAGAAATAGATGCATTAGGATTAAGCTTTAAGCTATAGGCCAAAGAAATGGTCCAAATATATGAATCTGCAAAGTGGTCCGTATGAGCTTTGATTGCAATGTCATGCCGCTTTGTAGCACGCCAGCTCCACACAGCCAACCAATAAAAAACCAACCCACCCAAAACCTTCCTATTCCTCAATTCCGCGACTAAATCGCGTATCTTCTATCGACCAACACGATTACTACCATATTCATATTAGCCTGATATGACTTCCACTAACATCAATATATACCAATTCCTCAAGAAAGGAAAAGAAGCCTTTAGAGCTGAAAATTACGGCACAGCAACCCAGTTACTGACAAATGTTATATGCATACCAGAATTAAGTTCACAACACTTTGAGGTATGTTGACTATTTAACGCGCACACCCATTTCTGCACTTTTTAGGAGATTCAAATTAATTCTTTCAACTAGGCGAATGATTACCTTGGCAGAGCATATTGGAAATTAGGAAAACTCACTTCTGCAGCGGAGGCTTTTGAACGGTGATCAACATTTTCTAATAACATAAATATACTTAGTCATACTTCTCGCACTCTGCCATCAACTATTCATCCAGCCTATTTTTTTCACTTGAAACAGAAATAGAACAGCCGGAGAAGTAACACCAGAGCGCTCCTGTGACGGTAAACTCTAACGCACCAAGCGACTTAGGTCATTCAGTTTACTCAGTCTTTTTCAACTCATGTAAGAAACTTACGATTCAGTACGTCGTTCAATTACAAGTCGCCGAGATATACCTACAATTAGTACGTGAATCAAAGACAGAAGAGAAGATATTACATTATGCAACCTTGACACTATATTGGCTAAAAAGGTATCTGTTTTATTTGTTTACTTATTGCCAATATCCTTTATAAGCTAATGAAGGCGATCTAATTCATTATTACTTGAAACGATCAGATCTCGGAGCAAAGACAGTACCGTATTACGCCAACGTAAGACCGGGCCGTTGTATAATGAACGTGGTGTCAAATTATTGCGTTGCCTATTTGATATTTTGGTTAAACGTGTGGAAGGACAGCCTAAGCAACGAGGTTGTCTTAAACATCGAAATGGTGAATCATCCGGTAAGTGTTTTGTTGTATTAAAAAATTTTATTAATTATCAACAGGCGGATTCAAGTATGTACACTGTTCACAGGAAAACCAGTAGAGTTGATCGACGAGCAGCTTGTAAAAGAGTTATTTGCTGCTAAGGAGACCTTGATTGACCCGCATCTTCACAAGTTGCTCGCCAGATCTCTATTGAGAAAGAAAGAAATTCGAAGGTAGGCAGGACAGTGAATGTAGATTTACGCGCCTGATCTTATTCCTACATTTAATATTGTATTTCTTTGATTTTCTGGAAGTGTCGCAGATCATGCTTTAAATAGTCGCTATCACTTGGCTGATAACTTGGAATGGAATACTTTTATATGCGAGAATATCGACTTATTGGCATCATCATGTCCACGGGAAGAATGGGATAGATTTTGTGCTATCGAGAAGTTGTACATGTTTGCACTTGATAATTGTGTGAGATTGACACTAAATTGCGGGTAAGTAACGCAACACATTATTGTCGCTGTCTGCTTGCATAGAAAATAATTGTAAGATGGTTATCAATTACGAAAGATCTCGTGAAGAGTGCGAAAAGATTTTGAAGCGATATGGGAAAGTCTCTTCACGAAGTAAAAATCTCCCAGAGCATAACGAAGTACATCAAGTGAGTGTCAACCTATTTACTAGTAGAATTATTCTTGCAATTGTTAACTGACCGCCACGACATTTACGCTATTGCAGGAAATACAAGCAAGATACAACCGGCATAAAGCTTATTTTAGAATAAAATTCGGTGCTTTATCAGACCTGAACGAATATCAAAAACCAGTTTCTCTTCTTCCCGCGCAACAAGAATCTAAAACGCACTTGTCCTTCGCGTTTGAAAGACTCAAGCGTGCTCTATTTTGGGGCATGCCGTTTACGCAATTACAGCACTTAACTGATAATTGGAGCTACGTGGACTACTTCATATGTCAACGAATCAGCGATTCTTTCCAACTGTTAGCTACCCTCTTACTGTGTTTCGATTTCGATTGGCTTAGTAAACCGGATGTAGAATGTGCAATTTTGGTGAATGACGATCATGCGACTAGGGAAATAGTGTTTCCAAGTCACAAGAATCTTCTTAATTACTTGACCAAAGATGACTACGGAAATCGAGATCGAAAAGAATTGGCCCACAACATGGATCCTGTAATGAAAATGTTAAAGCAAATTGACAAGATCACATTGTGTTCTCCAAATGACTTGAACAGGTAAATTCATATCTTCTTCGTATATTTGTCATAACACAGAAATAACCATTATCGTTTTATTCAGATTCTTATCTGTCATTTCGTGGTACATTGATTCGGGAAAACAATTTATGGAACTTCTCAAGTATTGGCTTCCTCATTTAGCAAGCACTGCTCCAGAGGTAATCGAACAGTTATTCTGATCGTATTTTTGTAATGAATTCATCCACTTACGATTGATCGTTCACTTGAAAGCGAAAATCAAGAGTTCTCCCCAAATTTAAGAATAACGATCTTTTGCAATCCGACCAATCTCCTTCACGAGCATCTTCTCGAACATCAGATAATTGGCAACCGACGCCTCCACCAATTGTACCAAAAAAACTGGTAATAGCGGAGGAGGCGACGTTGATGGATATTGAAACGTTCCTCATGATACTTCTCATTCAAAGACAAGAAGTATGTGTCACACGTTTAGGAGCCACTGGTCTAGGTCAAATCTTGTATTTGGCGGAAATGGCGTGCTGGAAGCCGAGTGCAAGTCATCAACGCTTTTGGAATACTGTCATTGCTAAATACGGAAGAGTATGGACGCTTTTCATCAATTGATTGTATAATTCATTTTATTGCTCGTACAAACTTTTTACACGTCTGTTAATTTACAGGATGATCCAGAGAGATATGTATACACAACCGATTTGTTCAACGAAGATGACTTTAATCAAGCCATAGCTGAGATTCGTGGAGACATCAGATACATGGATTTCGACCAATCGGATGAAGAGAGAATTAATATTATTGATAATCAACGGGACCTTTATCTGTTGCTATCATATTTGTTTAAAGTGAGTTTTTAGCTGTAGTCTTGCTTTTTATCAGAGTTTGGCACTTAATCACACCTTTATTTGTTAGGGCTTGCAGAGTTGGTATACAAGCAGACGTGTAGAGGCTCTCCATTGCCTCACAGTATTTCATTATTGGGATCGATTGTTAACGTACGAGAAGAGTTCTTTTAAGAGAGGACAAGAACCATCAAAACAGTTTTTCATCTTGGACGAGACTGTCGCGGACGATGCTTATCGAAGGTAATCAATCAACCGATAATGGCATCTTATTGGTAATGACACACTTTTTAACATTCGTTTGTCTTTAAAGGTTTATACCTGGTTATGAGAAATTGTCATCGGCTCATGGGCTTGAGAACTTTGCGAAAACCTTCTATACAGATGAGAAATGGAGCAAAGTAGTACAGGAAGTATATGCCGAAGAAGGCAATCAACCAATTCATGGTTTGTCGGATGAATTAAGTTCCCAGCCGACGGAAGGATCTATAGAGGATTTGGCATCATATGCGGCCGAATCATGTCCTAGTGAACATGTCAGGGTCTCTGATTTGTCTATTTTAGCCAATGCCAGTGAATAAGGTTTAAAGATGAGACAGCAAATAATTTAGATGAAATACGAAGGATAGAGTTCTCAAAGATAATTAATTAATTACACGAAACATTGAATTCAATGTGTAATTTGAGAATTTGTTCTTGTTGAATTGTATTTTTATTTTGTAGTACTATTCAAGATAAATAAATATTACCCCCAAATTGCAAGATTTTTTTTCTTTTCTTTTTTTTCTTTTTTCATTATTCACTCAGCTTTGTTTCAACGTATTAGTGAGTCATTCTTACAGTAAATGCGCATGTCGGAAGTTTTCACCAGCGTAGATAGCATTACTGCCCAATTCTTCCTCAATGCGGAGCAATTGGTTATATTTAGCCAGACGTTCAGAACGGCATGGCGCTCCTGTCTTTATCTGTCCCGTACGCAGACCAACGACAAGATCTGCAATTGTCGTGTCTTCCGTCTCGCCAGATCTATGAGAGACCATGACACCCCAGCCACTTTTTTGAGACAATTTCGCACTATGGTTGCAAATCAAAGGATAATAATTAATTGCCAGTGAATAATACTGGAAAGCTGAAAATCGCAGTTGGAAACGAGATCGATACGTACGCTTTAATTGACTCGGTCAATGTACCTATTTGGTTGACCTTCAACAGGAGTGCGTTGCAGGCCTTTTTCTCAACGGCAGTCTGGATTCTTGCTGGATTAGTAACTGTTAAATCATCCCCAACGATCTGAATGTTAGTTGACGTGTTGAGATGGTTCCAAGCCTCCCAATCATCTTGATCGAATGGATCCTCAATCGATACGATTGATGGGTATTCCGTAACGAACTCTTTATATAACGCTGCGAGCCCTGCACCTGTAAGCCACTTGGAAGAATCGGAATTGGGATTCTTAAAGTCGAGGTCATATTTGCCCTCCTTATAAAACTCGGAAGCAGCCACATCCATTCCGATCTTCACTTTGTCCGTATACCCTGCCTTGGCAATGGCTGTCTTGAGCAATTCAAGACCTTCCTTGTTATCTTGAATGTTGGGTGCAAACCCACCCTCATCTCCCACGTTCGTAGCATCTTGACCGTATTTAGACTTGATAACCGACTTTAACGCATGATACACTTCAGATCCGATCCGCATGGCCTCTGCAAACGATTGAGCACCAGTAGGCAAGATCATAAACTCTTGCATGGCCAGCTTGTTACCGGCATGAGAGCCACCATTGATCACATTGAATGCTGGAACGGGCAATACGAATGGTTGTTTGCTTCCCGACAGATCGGCAATGTGTTTATAAAGCGGAACACCCTTTTCGGCAGCACCAGCACGGGCAACTGCAAGTGAAACTCCAAGAATAGCATTGGCACCAAGCTTTGCCTTGTTTGGTGTACCATCGAGTTTGAGCAAGAAATCGTCAACGTTAGATTGGGATTTCACATCAACGTTCGCTTTAATAAGTTCTGGGCCAATGATATTATTGACATTGGAAACAGCCTTTAAAACTCCTGGAAAGATGTATTTGTAAAAGGGAAAAATGAGTCGAATCACGTTAGCGATCAAAAGAATGACAAGTTTATTTATAACGCAAGCATTTTAATACTTTTCATGGATTCTGATAAAGACCTTTGCCGACATACTCAGTCTTGATACCATCTCGCAGTTCAAGGGCTTCATGAATTCCAGTCGAGGCACCCGAAGGAACAGCAGCACGAAATACGCCTAGACGAATGTTTCGAATTAGATTACTTGGTAATAAATTAAACCCATTTTTTTGATTAAAAAACTGCTAATTTTAGGAGCAGCCAAAAGGGAATTTTCAAAATTTATTGAAACTTCCCTTTATTATATAAAATATCAGTACCTTTTTCGGTAGTCACTTCAACTTCTACAGTAGGATTGCCGCGAGAGTCAAAAATTTGGCGTGCATGGACTTTGAGAATGGCCATTTTGACTATAGTTTTGCTTGATAATCGAAACAGTAAATTTAGGCTGTTGTGATTTTGACATTTAGGCCGGGAGGGATATTTATATTGGAAAGAAAGTTTGTAAATTGTCACGCAACGTTCCGAGGCATCCCATTAGTACGTTACACAAATAATCTCCTGATATGGTTAACGAATTTGATTTTCATCTCAAGATCGAATATGACAGGCAAAAAATGCTGTACATCTGATCTTTTTCCCCCAGCATCCAAACAGCAGTGCATAAATCATGGACTGTGGAAAAGGAAGAGATACAACATGCACAGCGAAAGAATTCATGAAACGATATCGATACTAATTGATCTTCCCGAAATTCCCCTGCGGAGATTTTAGTTTGTATACTCCACTAATTCCTTTTCTGTAACGATCGTCGCTTAGCGTGGAAATATTACGATGAAAGCGGGGCTTTTTTAATTCTTCAGTAGATATAGACAGCTGCGGGACATTTTGATTAGATTTTAACCGATAATCGAACGCATCGTGTATTATCGCTCTTTACAAAGTTGCTTTGTGGGCTTTCCGGTATCGTCTGTTTGAGAAATGTATTATTCGGTATCACGTCCCCCTGCCTTGAAATATGATTTTTGTTGTTGTACCACCCATTCTTTCAACGACCTGCTGTGCTTGTGAGAAACATTAGTGTGATCCTACCCAGAAAAGAATGGCTTACAGAGTGTTCGTATTAGTATAGACTTTTTCAGTGAGATTAGCAAATTGTACGTTATTTATTGCGTTGTCAACGGCAAGTGAAAGAATGCAACTGTTTGGCGAATTTTGTCTCGAGGCATGGCATCTCGTATATATTCACAGTATTTTATTTGTTCCATTATCGTTTCGAAACGACGAACCGCGTTTCATAGATCAAAAGCCAAACTTTGGTGGCTTAAACTTCTGTTAACAATTGACCCAAAGTAGACTACAATGAAAAAAGTATCACAAGTAAAACAAGCAATTCGTATATGGCAATGACCGTTTTGGTCAAGAATTATTTACTAGACCTCTTTACGAGCGAATTATGTATGGTACTGCTCATTGAATAAAATTGACAGATGGCGAATACCGTTTCGCCGTTTAATTGCTGTATATCTCAATTGTTCATGATATGCCAAAATATCATTATTACCGAGATCAATCCCTGGCAGCCATGTCACGGCTTCCCTCCTTTTCAATCCTGTTTCTCTGTATCTTCGTGTTCCTCTTCAGTAACTTGTCTTTCCATCTCCTTGACCAGCACATTGGCAACAGTGGCTACTTTCTCACCGGTCAAACCCTTCTCTCCCTTGTCATTCTCAACAGCTTTTAATGCTATCTTTTCCTCACCCCTCGCTTGTTTTAGCATTCTCTCTCCTACATCAAGTTCCTCATACTCCCATAGTGTTACCCTCATTCCGATGCCACTTGGAGCATTATCGATGATATAATACAACCATCTCTCAATCACATCTCGGTTTGCATCTTTCAATTGAAGCAATCTCTTATGTGTCTTGCGTTCAAAGTTCTCTTGGGTTTTTTTATGAATAAATGGACCGCGAGGAACAGCCCATCGGGTGGTTTTTGTGGGAAGGGGGACAGGTCCCGAGCATGGAATCCTGAGAGCCCCAGCAGCACGTCGACAAAAGTCGACATAAAAGTCCATATGAGATGGAACATAACTCCGAAAATGCAAATCGCAAACGACAACATTGTGGGTCGGGAGATATTGCTCGGGTTCTATGATTTTATAATAAGCGAGGAGATATAACGCGGAAAGAGAGAGAATATATTAGCATAGTCGACATGATGAGAGACGGTAAGCCATTATAAGATCAGTAGATACTGAATCATAACCGTACAACTCTGATTATATCAATTGTCTCTATATTGTTTCTACCACATAGTGTTTCTCGATTTTACATAAAAGTAAAGTAAACCTAACCTTTGAGGTATAGAACATCCTCTTCTGTTTGTTTACCGTCTATTGAGCTGCTGTTGGCGTCTTTTGATAATGGTGGTAATTGCGAGCTGGAATCTGGTGTGCGTGTGGAAGAAAAGTCGGTTGACGACTGATCAATGGATTGAGATCTGCGATATATATAATAAAAGTATAAAGATGACAAGTACCAGTATGACTATGAGCATCCACGTGCGCAATTCTACGAATTAACAAGCTTTCGTGCAGAGAATGTAACGTACGTGTATCGCCGCGAAAGCATGTGAAATGTACGTGCTGAGAGAGAACTGTAAAGCGGTATGCATTGCTCTTCGGCCTGAAAAAACGTTTAGCGTAAAACGATCACCAAAGTAAGAGATTAGTGCTTTAATTGTCGCAACAATCAATCTCTCGAAAAGTCTCATTCTGTCTTACGCATGATAATAGTAATCTTCCGAGATTATTCATTCTCATCAGCATTAGTCTCGAATTTTTTGCACGTCTCGCTGTTTTTAGATCACGGACCGATGAGAAATCACGTGAAAGCTCGCTAATATGGTGTGACCAGTAAAAAATATGTCGACAAACTCTTTTTTAACGTTTCAATCTCTTTAAAATGAATTTTCTTGGGAGGACCACCAGAACTGTTGGAGCGTTGGGATTCAGGAGATTTGGTAAGTTTTATGAACAATGGACAGCGGCAAAGTGAAACAGACTATAAATTGAGCGGTTTGCTAAAAATTATAATCGAGCATTTCTTCATGTGTTCAGAATAGATGCAATAGCCAACTCTTAATATTTCTCTCTAGCGCGCTCATATGCAACAGAGTCCACAGGAGCATCAGACAAGTTGCGTCTGAGCTTTGCCGTGCCTCACGAGGTGAGCTTATATCCGCAAAGGGTTAACTATTTACCAACGATTGTTAGACTCTTTATGAAAAGTATATAAATGAGGATAGAATGGCATTAGTTGATATTATTCTAGATCTAGGTTGTACTTTGTTGTCCATTTGAACTTTTTTGAAATTAACACTTCTTTTTTTCCCAAGTCACTCCGAACTTAAACTTTTCACTTCTTTTCCTAAATTCATACGAAAGACACTCTACGATAATGCTGAAGTCCAACAGGTCAACCTCTCCTCCACTGCCGGTGATATGGGCATATTAGCTAACCATCTTGCCACGATTCAACAACTGAAACCGGGTGTTGTGGAAGTTGTAGAAAATTCAACTACAACCAAGAAGTTTTTCGGTAACTTTGGAGTTTTATAAATTGACGGGGTGAAGCGGAGGTTTGGGATGTGAAATTAGCAAAAGAAATAACAGTGTGAAATTGAAAACAACAGTGATCGTAGCGTTAGCTCTCGACTGTGACTAGTGGATTTTTTAATTACCGAAATCTAATCCTGATCAATATTTCCAGTTAGTGGTGGTTTTGCGACGGTAAATCCCGACTCTTCTTTAGACATCAATGCAGTTGAAGCTTTTCCACTCGAACATTTTTCTATCGAGGCTATACGAGCTAATCTAGCCGAAGCTCAGCGTATATCTGCTAGTAGTGCAACTGAAGCAGATCGCGCTGCGGCAAGAGTTGAAGTTGAAGTTCTTGAAGCTTTACAGACTGCTCTTGGAAAGAGTTGATAGTGGTAATAAAATGGAACGAGATATGCACATTCCCTGATTAAATCTCAATTTCATACTATATGTTGAACTTTGAAGCATGTTCCGAATTTGGATAGGATTTAAGCAAACTTCATGTTTTCCATGTCGAGACCTCCCTCTCTCTCCAAACCTTCATAAAAGTATGTTAAACACGAATTAGTCTGCATTGCCAGTGTAAAGTATAAACGCGAATATTTTCATTTTGGTGTTAATTCACAGTACGTATTGTAAATATGGTGATTCTAGACTTTAATGTGTGTTTGTGAATGCAGTCAACATTACTAGGAAGTTACACATTAATGTGTAAACACCCCGCTTTCGTGACAATGGGCGGTTTTTGGCTAAATAAACAATAACACAATGGAACGTTTGACAGGCGTTCTATTTATTCAAAGTTTTCTATTAATAAATTTTTTTAATTCTTGGCGCACTGTCTACACTTTATAGTTTATCCGATAACGTCGCTAGAATTCGCTCCGATTTTTTGATTAAATAAAATTTTTTGCCTTGTTAAACTCATACCGTTTAACGTCTGTGCTTGACTGTACACATGACCCGATCAAGCGTACGATAGTTCATTGCCGATTAAATATAATTATTAATTAACATCTGACAAAGTTGATATATGCGGCGAAGTAGAATTTATAACTGATAGGTTATGACAGCCTGGCTTTGATTACATTCTATAGACAAAGTAAGGGGAATAATTAATAAGATTTTTTGTTGTTGGCAAGAATATACCGTCTTAGGTCAGGGAATCATCGACTTGAATTCATTAAACATATCAAATAAATGTAAATGCAATAGTTGGTTTTGAAAATGCGACTCGAATACACGATGAGTTGAAGAAGGAGAACAAACCATTGTCTATCAGAACAATTAGATGCTGAATTGCTACATTCAAAGACGAAATTAAAGGCAAGAGTCGTCCTGGTTGTTCTCGCAAAACAGCGACGCCAGAAAAATTTGTCATAGTCGAGGAACATTTACTAAAGAAGAAGCCAACAGAGTGAACAATTTCTCGTAAAGAATTACCTACATTTTGCATGATGAACTGAGCCCTCAGTAAGTAAGAAAGAAAGACTGTTTATGATGTCATGCTTTATCACAACAATTGTTAAAAAGTGTCTTCGTAGCGAACGAGTAAAACTTTATTTCATCCATCATACAGCCCAGACTTTGCAAAAAATAACTGAAGAAGGAAGAAAACACATTGATACGGTCGAAATTTTTGCAAATGCGGTTATTGAAGATGTCCGAAAAAAAAGGTATTATGAAAATTCTTTCAAAGTTGGCAAAATCTAGTAGAACGGTGTATTAGTATATAGCCGTAGCGATTATTATTGCAAAATTCTCCACGCGCAACGTTTCAGCACCCATTCGTATTATCAATAACAATTCAAACAAAGCAGTTCAAATTTGATTTTAATATTTAATAAATTATTTTATAATTACGCAATACTCGACAAGTTTTTTTTTAAAAAAAATGTTATACTAATGGATCGTTATACTATGGCAATAATTTTACTGTAATTAATTTTAATAACGTAAAGCGTGATTAATGGTATTTCTTTCTATAAACTAAAAGCATAAGCTTCTAAGGGCGCGTCAAGAATTTTGGAACTGAAGAAAAAAAAAAGGGTTAGTTTAATATGTAATAAATGATTACGAACCTTTGTCGTAAATTACAATTAAGAAACCGACTTAATTAAAAAAGAATATAATTAATCGATTCGGAGAACCGACGGATGTAGCATTTATCCTTTGTAATGTAAATCTGTCACCATCCTATTATAATTTAGGAAAATCGATCGACCGCATTATCGGAAACAGCAACGTACATTCTCAACATCCAATAAAAACAATAAAGTTTTTTTAGTCTTTGCCTCGTTGTTGGTCCTTGGCCGATTGGTTACGTGCACGTTGGCGTTTAGAATTTCGAAGCTGGAATAATGTCAGTATTCTGATGATCCTGATGAACCAACAACAGTTCTGAAGAGCGAGTTGAAATTTTAGGATCTCCATAAACCCCCTTTGGAAAATTATTATTGGCTTCACGTGAACAAACAAGTAGTTGTATATTAAATGTAATATGTTAATAATAGCATTATTTTTTACATAATTTGTATCTTATTACAATTATTATATTGGCTCAACAAGCTTTTCAATAAAGTAACACATATATACACACACGTTATTCTTACTAACAACTATTCTTTTAATCCTTTGTATCAGAGTTCAAAGCAGCGTTACGTTCGATAGAGAATATTACAGTAATACAAAAGTGTGGCAATGCCGTGTGTAGATATCCATAAACCAAGCGTAATTTCTATGGTGGGAGCACCATCAGGGCAGGTTCTACGAGTGCTTAGACATGATAAGAATACGATATTACGAATAATATCAAAGAAGTCAGATGGCAAGTTGATTATATTAACCATGTTGGGTTATATCATCGTTAATAACAGTAACAACACGCGTTCTGAACTGATCCTGGGCATAATACTTTGAGTATATTCGTCTTCTTCCAATAGATCCATCTGTATAAGTTAACCGTATGGGGCAATATCCGTTTTCAAAAATGACGATACTAACGATCTGTATAAGAGTAAACATGTAATAACGCTAAACCAATCGTTACCCGCAATTATAAAGTTGATCAATATGCAATCGACAGATATGATATAGCCCGTTAAAAACCCCTGTGACGAATAGATGCATTATCATCTTTGTTGGTTACCATTTTCAATTGCATAGTTTACTATTCTACCTCCTGGTTAGCAAATCGTATTGTGTGGTTAGAAGCGTTTGCTATCGTTTGCGTTGTTATCATTATCACATGCTCAATTCGTCAATGTTCATACCTTCTATAATTGATTTTCACATAAAATTTTTTTTTGACTTTTGTGCAAGGTCATAAACTTTGAATCATACTGTATTGAGCATAAACGAACTTAATGAGAATATAAAGAATTAGTAGATTGTCTTCTGAACCAATCAACCGTGATACCAACTAATAATCATCATCGATAATGAATAGAAGTGCGTGGGATTAATAACGTTATGGGAAGAATGTGGAGAAGGGAAGAAAGAGGAAAACGATGGTGAATATGACTATGATGATGGAAATAAATATGATGATGACGACAACGATGAGAGTGGGAAAAAGTATGATTCTGAGAATCTGGTAGTATGTGTTAATACTAACTATTTGGCGCGATGCTGTTTTACCATGATTAATCAGGTTTATTGCATTGACATTTGTACAATTCCGGATGTAATATACTTCCTTCACTGCCAAAGATAGACTATTAAAAATAATTATTTCTATTAATAGACATATGATTGCAAATCATGTGAATTGGAATTTCTATAACGAATACGTGATACCAAATATTATCTTTTGATATCACATAATGATCTGGGCGTTGAGTGAACGTCCACCGCAAAGCATTGACGTCTGTATGTTCTAATTATAGCTATTATCACACGAGTTGTATTGTCGAGATTATTGTCAACGTCTTCTTATCAGCGGTTGTCACAGAAATAAAGTTGATTTCACGGTGGCGGTGACTTGTTACATTGATATTTATAGTATCTGAGTAACCATTGATCCACCAATCGTCACATATAACACGTATTTATACATTCTATAGTATATACAATACTACTATATTCATACACGTAATATGATGTTATACACCAATCTTGTCGTTAACATTGCTATTCCCGCTTTCGTTCTTGTCCTTCCATAAGCCTGATGTGCAACAGAGACTTGTCCAGCCTCCCATCAATATTGTGCAATCTACATACATATACATATCCAGACACACATATATATATAACCCTTTGCCTCAACTGAAACTGGAACAGGAGAGATACAAAAGGGACGCACCCTTGTTCTATTTATAGCTCACTTACAAATAATCAAATACATTAAAATACAGATCACAAGTGTCAAACACAAAGAACTTGTATAAACGTTGAATAAAGCAAGCAAAGTAACACAACTGCTGTGGTATAGTGATTGTCTAATGTATTAGATTCCGATATCGAACGTCATCCCACCCCTCCCCCTTTTTTTTCGTACTTGGTCATTTAGCAACACCCCCGCAATCTATTGACCACTGTACTCCGCCACCACCCAACCAAATTCCTATTTATTTTTAACCATTGCACCAGACTATTTTCTATTTTTTTCCACCTCGTCCTCATAAATTCTTTTCTTATCTCTACGGAGTGTAAAAAAAGAACAGTGGTTACAAGTTCAGAAGAAGTACGTTTAAGGTGAGAAGAAAGTTTACGTGTATGAGTTAGAAGAGTAGCTATAAGAGCGGAAGAGTCAAGCAATACGTGTGTGAACTAAAGAGAACGCTGGTTTTTATATACGTTATCCTTACATATGTTGTATTCTGTGTGTCATAGCGGAAACAACATGCTGAGGTTCGCGCTAATGGTGAATAGTCTGATGTTCCTCACAAGTATAATTATATGAAAGAAAAGACAGGTTCCGGCGTGGATAGAGGTTTACTGTGTAGACGCAGTGTGTTTATTTAGTAATAGTAATGTCGGTATAAGATATTCAACCGAATGACTGTCGGGAATATTTCTCGTCACCATTTGTTGATCTTGGCTTTAGCGAAATTTTACTTTTTGACAGAGTCTGGGCTATTGCGTATTGTTATATATTCACGTCTCGACGTCCGTTTCAGATAATGATACGATGTCATCAACGGATATAAACTAATACGCCATATAAAGTCATATTTGGGCTGGATGTCGATTTGGCCGTTTGCAACGATTTTAACTAACTTTCAACCTTTAATACGTTCTCTCTGTCTGCAGCTTTTATTAATTGACCTACAATGGGCCGCAAGAAGATTCAAATCAAACCAATCAAAGATGAACGAAATCGCCAAGTAAATATATCGATATTTCAATATTGGAAGACAGCTATCATGTTCCATATAAGCCATCGAGACTTGAGTATGTTATTGATTTCTAACTTTTTTTCTACCGTTCTTTTGTTTTTGTTCTTTAGGTTACATTCCTGAAAAGGAAGTTTGGTCTAATGAAGAAAGCCTATGAGCTCAGTGTCTTATGTGATTGCGAGATCGCACTGATTATATTTAATTCAAACAATAAACTGGTTCAGTATGCAAGTACTGATATCGACAAGATTCTCTTGAAGTACACTGAGGTAAGGATTGGCATTGATGCATGAGTGATGGATTTTTTCCCAAATTTATTCGATAATCTATATAATTACGACTCGTTATTATTGACATACAGTATAGTGAACCACACGAAAGCAAGGGCAATCATGACGTAAGTTGAACAAAGTCAAATGCTACTAATATCTTGTTCATTTTAACTGATGTTTCAAAAATGTTAGTTTGCAAATACGGCAGACGTTGATGATGACGATAACCCTCCAGCAACGGTATACGACCCTTCTTCGACTCCAGAGCAGAAACAGGTATGCATCAATCAGAAGACTGATCCGACACGGATTTAGAGTTAGGAATGAGAATATTACTAACAGAAAGATTTGTTTAACAGGCCACACCCCCATCATATCAACATAATCCATACCACGTGAGTTACAACAACGGCATGTATGCTCCATCGCCTCAGCCGTACATAGTTCAACAGGTGCAGCAAGTGACAGATAGTGTTTCTGTCTTTAAATATTATCATTACTGAGATTACTATAATGTTCTTGCTGTTTACTTGTTCGCTAATCACTGCATCAACCTTTTACCGTTATAGCCACAGCAATATTATGGACAAATGAGCCAGGTGACCCCAATACCTCATCAATCCATGATGGCCATGTCCATGCCAATGTCTGTTAACGTTGCTCCCAACTCTCAATCCTCACTTTCCGCATCACCAATTCCCGCTCCATTACAGATGGGTGTGCCGATGCCAAATAATTCCTCGATGCCATCAACGCAATCATCCCTCTCATCAACCATGTCAAACACTATGACGCAAGTAATACCAGGGGTAGTACAACAAGCACAGCAGTCACCTCAGTTACAACATTCAACAACGCAAATGCACAGTCCACAGTTACGTCATTCACCACAGCTATCTCAAGGTGCGATGGACACACCACCTAGCGGGACTGACATAGTCACTTCTCCACCATTAGTATCGCCAACTCCGAAAAAACCGAAGTTAAGAGTACAAATTCCAGAACAGAAGGATGGTAAAGGTGGGAATTGTACACAATGTGTGATTGTCAAACAGGATCCAACGCCTGATCAGGATGAGACTCCTGAGGATTCTCAACAGATGCCCATGGCTTCGATGCCGGTGAGTTTTGTATTATGAAATTTGCGAGGACGTTTATATACAGTTTATCTTAATGTTTTACCATCTCGAATTCTTTCTTTTCCTAATTTTTATCTCAAATTCTAGCTCTCCACTCGTCCGACACCAACTACCGCGGACGCAGGTCCAGCATCAGCCATAACATCGTCTCAATTCGGACCGAATCTTCCGTCTCCGTCTACGTTTTTCAACGAATTTTACAAATCAGAGCTCCCGTCTCCATTAGCGTTTTCTCAAACACCGACTAGTGCACAGACAAGCGCATTTCATTGGCCGCCACATAGGCCACAGCATCAACCTTCACCGTTAGCTAAACAAGATGGTGTATCGGTGAAGAATGCCAGGCCGGATGATGATGATGTAAACGTAATTGGGAACGGAGAACCCGAGAAGAAAAGGCTTAAAGTTTAAACAAAGATATTATAGAGATCGGAGAGGATGGATAGAAATATAGAAGGGCAAGGAATAATGTTGATTAATTGAATGTTATGGGATGTACATTCAGAAGGCCTGGTTTTTTAAAGGGAACATCGGATTATTGTAATTTCCACCGGCTAGCTACAATTATAGCCACTTTTTCTTTTCTTTTTTATTCATAATTGATGGACTTTTGTAAAAAGATTCTACATACTACTGAGCTTCCTTCCATTTATTTTACCTTTTTTAAAATTACAATCAACTAAAAAGACATTGTTTACCGGTTAAGGTATAAAATGGGATGGAGGGAACTTCTCATTAGTATCCTCATCTATAGCAGAGACGTTTCTTAGTTGATGGTGCAGTGAAACGAGAAAACTAAGTTTAGTTTCAAATTTTGTACTGGGGTGCTTTTTCTTGATATGGTGTATACTGTCCAGCACTCATATTTTACTATTTGTATTATATTCTTATGGACTCCTCTTTTTCGCACAGTTCTTAATTACCTTTTACTTTTTTCCCAATCTTATAAGACTATATTTTTACTACTTGGACTTTTTCTCCCTCCTCTCGTAGGATAAGCAGCATTTCTACTCAATTTCAACAGCAATCAATCAGACATTATGCTATGCTTATTTCAATATTGATTTTGATAATTGAGTAGTTCAGACTTTTGCTCCGACATGATTCCCTTTTTCTTCATCTTTTTTTTTTCAGAACAAAGTCAGGAGAATGGACAGGCTGGGTTGGCCTGTAAAACAATAAAGTATACAAATTCTATGCATAAGAAATGTGAAAATAAACTAGTGTTTTTCCTTGAGATGTCGCAATCACATGGTTTGTCCTTGTTTGCTGATAGGTCCATGTGCAAAACAATATACGTTTTTTATTCTTGAAGGTATATGCGCATAATGCCAACTTGTAGTACTCTATTTATATTACTGTAAACACGTTGACTGGTTCGCTGTCCACGAGTTGGTTTTGGCGGTTTTTTTTTAGCATCACGAGGGGTCATGAATTCTGGATTAACAAATTACCCCCGAGTTTCATGAGAATATCTTTGCTTAATCTGCATGCTGATACAAGGGTTGCCGTTCCACGATTGAAAGGCTTTGCATATATATTTGTCCCCCCGTATTTTATTTTCGGCAGGGAAATCAGCCGACGTTACATATTAATATTAATATTCTTTCAACTTCTTCATAACCATGATTGGTCAAGAAAATGATGACGTTCTAATCGAAATGATGACGTTGCTTACTAAAACAATCTACAATATTCTCTTGCTTGCATCATCCAGAACACGAACAATATTAAGATTACATCACCGAGCGTACGTTGATTATACGTCAACAGGTCATCCACAACATAAATAAAGGATGATGGAGGAAGAACGAAAACTTCAATCAGGGAAAATAACAGCTCAATCAACTATTATTGTAATAATAAACCATTCTCAACTATTACCTAACAAACTTCAATTTTAATCATTCTCAAACAAAATGACTCACTTTGAAGTAACTTACAACAAACAATCAAAGCACTTCAACGCTGCTGCGTCCATCACCTGGAATGACCTCTCTTCAAAGCTCCGCACATTGTTCTCGATTCCATCCTCGAAAGCGATAATCATTTCGTACATTGATAAGGACGGGGACGCGATTGCATTGTCGAACGATTCGGATCTACGTGAACTTGCTTCACAACAGAATGAAGGATCAACGGTTAAATTGACATTATCGGCGGATAGTGAGAAAGACGATAGTAGTGGAGATGAGAGCTGGATAGTTGAAGGAAATAAATTTGGAGAAAATCCTTTTTCCGAAACCGACAACTCTTCCGTTGAACGTACCGAATTACCACCACTCACGAGCCCACCAAGTTATCGCTCAGTAACTCTAACAGACGAAAAGGACGAAGACGAATTCGACTCAACCACTCACTCTGTCAACAAAGGTAAAGAAAAGGATGACTCATCGACGCGTACCTTGTCGGATGATCCAAATCCAGAAAATACGTCACGGCCACCATTTCTGGACCTTGCAGAACAGTTCCAAAACATACTTGACCAATTTAAGGACGTTCTTGACCGAAATCCACAATTAATCGACAGCGTAAACGTTGTAATGGATCGTATTTTGGCTGGATCGTCTGTAGATATACAGGATTATGCTGATTGGTTGGAGTCGTTCAGGAACTTTGGATTTGGAAAATTCGGGAAAGAAAAAGAGAATGCTTTTAGCAATTGTTGCAATGATCAACGCAGTTACCAAAATAGGTGTGGGAAGAATGCGAATTGTAAACGGACAGCGGCTAACCCAGAAAATAAAAACGACAACTCGGAATCTCACGATGGGATCTACATAGCGTTCCACGGCCTTCCACATCCAATGTTTGTCCCCAGACCTGTGTTCGGTCATCCATTCCTATATGCTGCTCCGTGGCATAGGACACCATTCAATGCATTCTACACCAACCCGTTCTTTACACCATTCTCATTTTTTGATGACGACACCGCATTTCGATATTATATGCCCCATTACACATACGCTCCATTTTATACGCAGAGGTGCATTCCAACCATATACGTTACGAGGCCTGATACATCCCCGACGGACGAGAAACGAGCAGAGAGTTCAACAAAAGGCGCCGAGTCTGCAAAGACATGTAATTGGAAGAATGGAAGAAATAGATGTAATGGGGTAAGATTTGGAGCACCATATGCGTCAGAAAGAGGTTGTAAGTATGCGTGCCGTCAGCGATCTGCGTGCGGCAGTGGCAATGGTAATAATGCTGATGCCAATTTCAACGTGTCCGAGAAGATCACGCTACTGAATACAATGGGATTCGAAGACAATGTTCAGAACGAGGATTTACTAAAACGTTACAGTGGGAATGTCGATCGTGTGGTTGAAGTGTTGTTGCAGCGACAACAAGAAACGTTCAAACAAGAGCAGCAACAGAAGGAACAACCGCGTTCAAATGGCGAAGAGAAAACTGAGATCGATGGTGATGATTTTAGCGAGGCTGAATCCAAACCATATAGTCTGAAAATTTAAGAAAGTTTGTTTTGTATGCTTGTTAATATCTTTACAGAAGTTTATGTCATAAAGAAAGCAAAATGTTTTGTGATAACAATATAATTAATAAAGAAATGCAATATTAGATAAAACGTCTGTTGCAATGTTTTGAGTTTTATCCTTGAAACGATAGGCTCAGTGTATTGTAGAAATGTATAAACATGATATAATGTTTGTTGAAGGCTTTTTCCGCACTCCATGATTAGTAATAACTTCATGTCAATGACTTATCTGCTGAGTATTTGGTTACGCGCGTCGTTAGAAATTCACAAAATAGATTGATTGACCCCTTCTGTTTACGAGCACTTGCCAAATAAAGTGTTGGCAATTATACTAACTATCGTCAATGCTAGATTTGTGCTCGGCACTTATTTTGTCCTGTTAAAACCATTATTATTATTATTTTGGGGAAATAACGGAATATATTATTATTATTAGAAAACTACTGATTAGGAGTTACAATTAATATAGACAGTAAATATGACTAATCAACTTGCACCACTGCACTTCTCGACTTTATTGTAGATTAGAGTTTAACGTAGAATGGTGTATTAGTATGGGTTTTAAATAGGAAACAAAATCTCCAAATTACCCTTATTCAATCGATGAGCATATATAGACAATCCATATTTTCTATTTGCTGTTTACGTTACCACGCAAATTTAATGCATGTTTGCTATGAAAGGGAAAAAAATAGTATTGACGTCGTTTTGTTGGTAAAATAAATTGTGTATTACTATCTAAAGAAATTAAAATAAAAAGTTGCGATCGTTACTATATAAAGCGTAATGATAATCGTCAGCCAATTCTCACCTTTTTCGCATTTCTCTTTCCCTCACAATGCGAGCCTACTATCACGACGGTGACAGTGCAACTGACCAACGCCTTCCGCACGAGCACATACCTTATTCTGCAGTGGCACCAGAAGAATTAAGTCGACTCGGAGTTCTCTACTGGAGAATTGAAAAACAAGGCAATTGGCAGGAGCAGATTGATGCCGTTGCCCAAGAAAGATCTTATAAAAATCGCGATGTTGTAAGTGTTCAATGAAAATGCAGGGGAAAAATTTATTAGTGTTGACACTTATATTTTTGATAACAATCATTACAGATCAAAGTCTCCAAAGAAGCAATGGGAGATGTGTATGAGAGCAAGTTGAGGACATTTTATGAAGAGTTAAGTATGCTAAGAGAATTTTTTGAAAACAGTAACAGCAACAGATAACCGATAGTTAATCTTATGTTTGAACTAAACCAGACACCTCCATGAAGATGAAGAGATTCGCTATATTCTTGACGGATCAGGATACTTTGATGTGAGAGGTAATAAAACTGTAGATAATTGCGCAAGACATTAATTAATACTACACTTGTCTTGAAAGCAAATTTACGTTGTGTTCTTTATTTTTTTAGATGAACAAGACAGATGGATTCGTATCGCTGTTACGACAGGCGACCTACTTGTCCTGGTGAGTATTCGTGTCTGAAATTCTGCAGAGAATTGATAAACCCGAGTTGACTCTTCATGCTGAATAAAAGCCAGCAGGAATCTATCACCGCTTCACGCTTGATGCCAACGATTACATAGAAGCTATGAGTAAGTGAGAATGCAAAGTAACTGTGTTATTCACATTATATCTTTATAATATCCGGTTTACTCATTCTTTTGTCTATGCTGCTGCTCGCTACATATGTTCATTCTACAGGACTTTTTAAAGACGAGCCGAAATGGACACCTATTAATCGTAAGACTTTGTTATGCAATCAAGTAATTATGCATCATCTTAGTATCGAGATCCTAATATGACCGTTCGGTTTATAGGCCCGGCTGACGCCAATCCATTCAGGTTATCCTATCTTCAATCAGTTAGAAGCGCAGTATGAAATAACACGTGATAATTAGCATTTATGTAAATGCTTTACCCAATAACTAAACAGCAATGCTAGTTCAATAGTAGCAGAACTGAGCAAACTGATTCAAGAGACTATTATTTATATTATCTATTTGTTTGTTCAATAAAATGTACAACTATCCATTTCCTCAGAAACAAAGCTCTTTCGAAGCCCACACATTCTCTCGATAAATAATACCAATCTAGTCAATGCTCTGACTGCACACGAAATCCATAACTATTTTCCTCCTTTCTTTTTACTCTTCTGGTTTGCTTTGGCCATCCTTGCAGCCTCCTTAGCGCTCAATTCTGGCAACTTCTCTTCTGATTCCAAAAATTCCAATCCAAAATCCGTCTCACCGTATCGTGAACTGAATTTCGATAATTGACCGCTCTCATCGAATAAACCCACGCCATCGGAGTATTCATTCCATAACGGATGGTTTCGCGTATCCTTTATCAGCTTGACCTGTGGTTTCGGAGATGTCGTGTGATAGACATAGGATGAGCCGTCGCTTAGGAATACGCGCTGGATGAATTTGGGAGGGATTGCATTGGATTGTTTGGTGCTATAATAGAGAGGACGGGGTAAAGATAAAAGTGAAGAAGCAGCATAAGTGTGAGAGGAGGGGGAATGGCATGCTTTGTGTGGACGAAGAATGCCGCGAAATGATTGCATGGTCAAGTTATCGTTATGAAATCTACAAATTCCTAATTATTTGCACGACAATATTAATATATGATTGGTGGATCAAAGTTTGATTATTTCTGCTCATTTCCAAACCGTTTAGTCCCCTCTCCAAGCATGATATTGAATAGACTAGCGTCAACGTTTAATGGAGTGGCCAGACTATATAACCCAAAAATACTCAATAGTAAGACAATTTTTGTTTTTGCCGAGTATCCCGTAACTTACGTGCTCAAGCTGCAAAGCACATTAATTTCAACTTTATATCCATTTACTCATTACTATTCCATCTATACATAGTAGCCCCGCATCTTACACGGACAGCTCTGCGTAGAACACCTCTCCTATTGAATAAGAGATCATTCTCTTCAACTTCAATTGCCTACCAAGGTATTCGTGCTCCAATTACCTCAATTTTAACCATGATAATCGATATCTAATGATTCCACCTTTCCCATATTTTTGCAGCTGCTGAATCTTCATCACCCGCCCAAAACCCAGAAACCGACACCAAATCTCTGCATGAATATGGCAAATATCTGCTGTCTATGCTCCCCAAATACATTCAACAGTACTCGGTCTATAAAGACGAACTAACAATCTACATAGCCCCATCCTCTCTCATCCCCGTAATGACGTTCTTACGCGATCACACCGGATGTCAATTTAAACAAGTTCAAGACATTTGTGGAGTTGATTATCCCACTCGCTCGAATCGTTTCGAAGTAGTTTATAATATGTTGAGTGTTCATTACAACGCTCGGATCAGAGTAAAAACATATACTGATGAAGTAACACCTGTGCCGTCTATCGTTAGTCTATTTGATGGTGCAAATTGGTTCGAGCGAGAGGCGTACGATATGTACGGAATATTCTTTGTCGATCACCCGGACTTGAGAAGAATTTTGACAGACTATGGTTTCGAGGGACATCCAATGAGGAAGGATTTCCCTCTGACAGGATATGTAGAAGTTAGATATGACGAGGAGAAGAAAAGAGTTGTGGCTGAGCCATTGGAGATGACGCAGGCATTTAGGAATTTTGAAGGGGCGGCTTCGCCTTGGGAACAGACTGGTAAGTTGGTTTATAACATGCAAGTTGGGGTGTTAACACTTGGACATAATTCACATGTGTCGATAGATCTATACTCTTGAGTGTCCTCATTGACACGAACAAAATACCCAATGTCTTGTTGATAATATAACATCACTCTTCGATTTGCAGGTCCTGGACAGGACAATCGTCCTGAATCATTTAAACTGGAAAATCTTCTGCCCAAGCCAGAGACAAAGAAATAAAGCAAATAATCTAATCCAAACGCTATTTATTGAATCATCAACGGAAGAGAGCGTCAGGATGAATACTTTCATTGAAGTAATCATTAAGTGAGGTTGCGTTTGTAGAGTATGGATAAGATAAAAAGCCTTTTCGTATATGCATATAGGAATACCAAACGTCTCTCGTGTGTCGATTTTGCGACCGAAATTTGTCAATTCTATTCTTCTGTACAGTCCCGTAAAGGTTTTTATCTGAAGACTCACATGTCGGTTGTACCGTTGATATTATAACGACAAGATACGATAGTAATCTTCTTCGATACTAATATATGTCTCGGCGAGTTTTTCTATTCTTTCTGACTTACTCATTTGGCAGAGTACGTCCTATTGAAGAAAATGGAGAGAATATAATTGATATACGTATACGGATATTCTTGGACAACAAAATAAACAGGCGGACAGACCTTGTTATGATTATATAATCGTTTTTTCACTTGTATTCGATATGCCTTGTAAGCGTTAACATCCGATTTATTCAGCTTCTTCAACATTAACATTTCTATACATCTATGCATCTGTCGCTATTAAAATAATTTTATTAAAAACATGTTACTTATTATACCAATTGATAGTAAGTTCGTCATTTAACTAACCTGATCCAGCTTGCATTTTCGGCGCACTTCCTCTACTTTGTTTTTATCTAATGGTATAGTGAGGCCTTCGACTATTTTATTTTCCACGAGATACATTAGATCATTTTTATCTCGGAGATCGCTAAAAGCATCATTTGGATCTTCGACTGGTGAACGTATTTACCATATTAGCTGACAAACATATTACGCAACGTTAGAAATTACAACTACTCGTTACCAGTCAGTTCTTTGATCCATGGATTAGCCAAGAAATTCCTATAAAGAGCCTGATACAATTTGCCTATTGACAACAAATAAATTATAATCAAAGGCACAACGCATATAATAATTGTTCTATAACTTCTATAACTTACTTCCATGATCTTGTTTCTGATAAGGAGGTAAAATAAGAAATTGACTGCATCACATAAAATGACACAAACCACGACAAATGCATTAACTCTGCAGTGGCATCCAAAAAATATGGATTCATTTCCTACCAAATTATTCCCTTACCTTATCCTCAATCTCGTAGAATACAAGAAGTTTGACGTTTCATTTAACTCATTAGATATTTCTTTGATTTCCGATAACGGTTTAGAACCTTCACATTTCTCGTAAAAGAAGAACGCATACATCGTACAATAGCCTATTATATTATATATATTCGAATCACCCGTCGACTTTTTCTGGAAGCTGGAATATCGCGGAGATTAGTTTGCACCTGTGAAAAGTTAAGCAAATGATTTGAATTGTCAGACTATATACACTTACACAAGAGCAATCTCCCATTTCTCATCATCCTCGTTAATATATCGTGCACCGTCAATATATAAAAGCACAAATAGTTGAAGTCTACTATGATATTCTTTGAAACCAGGCGTGTTAAAATTTGTCTGAATAACGTTAAAAAAAACCAGTTAAATTTCAATATTATTAAAGTAATTAATGCTCTCAATTTACAAATACGAACCTTGTAAATTTCGTAAACTATATTATCGTCATCTGAAAGGCGATATTCGCTTATCTTCTCACCCATTGGAACAAACGTATGCGTATCTTTCTCCACTCTTTGAAGAAATGTGTCGTAGTTTGTCATAAAACCTATCACGCATATTACAGAAAGGCGAAACATTTTTGTCGTGTATTAGTCTTTCGGTCTCCCTATTGATATTTGTTTGCTGATTGATTATCTTCACAACTTGTCACTTTTAGCTTTATTCATTCTTCTTCCTTTCTTCCCTCTAATCGTTTACCTTCAGGTATGTGTTCTCGTATGATTCCAATAACATCAGTTGGCTTGGCACCGGGCAAATGATCAGAAATCTTTTCGTCATAACTTACGTCCAAATATGTTACCAGACTCCCCGCAGCGTAATAGAGCTTTATCTTTAAGTTTTTGTACCCGTATATCTGTTGCAATGGGCCGAAAAGACTATAAGTAAATTGGGGCAACAATTGGTGGTATTCGCCTTCGGGGTGTTCGTATGGATCGGATGTGTGTGCACTGACTTCAGAAGCAGAAAGGAAATATGAAAAAAGATGGCTTAAACGAACAATGCATAATCAATTGCTAAAACAATACTCTGAACAGTTACCAAGCCGTAGTTTTAAAACGTCGTTGGCGTCGCAGACCCATTCTGCTTGGTTCACAGTTGTTATAGTCATTACGTTCTTAACGAAAAACACAATTATAAAACTGTTGAAATTGAGCTCCTGCCAAAAATTACCGTCGTAAGAAACGATAAAGAGTAATTAGAAGAAAATTTAATAAAAGTGGTTCATCTTTACCAAACATTAACCCTTTCCGTAAGAAATGTTAAAAGAGAACTAAGCTTATGGCATAAGTTATTTTGTATATCGCTCTCACTGACTTCTTTACGCGCTCACTACGCGTTTTCGTATCCTTTACGCAATGCTTCAATTACGCACCTTTTATTCTTAATAGCCGTGATAAAAGACAGAGTTTTTACGCAAAGAATAAGCTATTTGATTCGAATATCGAATGTCCAAGTCACGAAGATGTTTAATAACATTTCCTAATATTAATATTTGAGTACTAATGTTGTACACGTGGGAACAAAATAGAAATGGAACATTATAAATTTACTGTCATACTACACTTTGAGGTTAGGGAAATCACATAAAACACATAGCCGACCAAAAAGGTTCCTAATATCATGAAACACTGGCTTGAGATATTTATGGAATTTACAAAAGAACACTTATAAACGATAATAGTCATATCTCAATTTTGTTTTGAGTTTGTAACTCGTGACCCCATACGGTTGATTGTCTTTGCTTTGCACAACTTGTAGCAGCTCATCATTTCGTTTAATGACTGGCACATACTCATCATTTGCGCATCGCAGTCCGCAAATTCTTCGGATTAAATCAACCATCAACGAAGCTAATACTTGGAAATTTTGTCTGATAATTAATAATATCCTTTTCCTTTATTTTTGATAATTACTGAAGCAATGAAAGAACCCTCTAGTTTATCTACATCTGAACACAATCCATACTACATTTGACTCTACCATAAACATCCTATTATTACTATTACTATACAAATTATCAACTAAAAAGGAATACACTCATCCAATCATGGCGACGGTCCAGGAGGTGTCGGTGGTGGCGTAAGACTCAATTGACTCCTAATATGGTCGATCAAACCCGATCCATTGCTCATTGCTTGACTATTCTGGCTGGTATTCGGCGACATCGGTACTAAATTTCTTGTTGCAGCTGACTTGTGTACCTCATCCAAAGCCTTTATCATATCATCATATTCTTCTAAACGCGATGGAACGCGAACAGTGTCATTGCTGTTCTCTGGAAGACGACTCCATCTATCATCAACGCTCACATCAACGTTCTTCTGAGTTTCATCCCACTGGGACTTGAGGGCATCTAACTCATTTGCTATCGAATCAAGAGCACCAGAGTTTCGCGGGCTATTGTCACGAATGTTTACTTCGATGCCGCGATACGTGTCGACAGCATGTTCCATTTGGTCGAGAAGGATTCCAATTTTATGATTCAATTCAAGGTTTTCCTTTTCAAGTGTTTCTGTCTTGGTACGATATTCACCGATCTCGCGTTCAAGCATAGTACGATGCTCATCCCACTGCTGGCGTTCCATCGAGTGTCTGGCATTGTCTTGCAGACCGTTTTCTTTTCGAGGTGATCCACTCAAAGCGATTTCAAGTTCCCGGTTCAAATGTTCATTCAGAGTCAATGTCTCTTCCAATTCTGTTCGAGTTGCCTGGAGCACTTCTTGCATCCGTTTTAGTTCAGTTCCAAGATTATCTAATTGTTGAGTGGTTTGAGCATGAAGATTCTTGAGGGTCTCGTATTCTTTCCGTAATACTTCATACTCTTGATCCATCATAGCCTTATCGTCGTTTGAGCGCTCTAATTGTAATTGAATATCAGCCAGTTGTTGCTGCAGGGCTTGCTTTTCTTTATCAAAGTCTTTTCGCTGTTCTTCAAGACGAGCATTAGCGTATTCCTGTACTCGAGATTCACGAGCACCCCTTCTGACTGTCATTTGATTTTCTGCATCTGCCAATTTCTCCTCGAGGTTTTCAGAATGTTCTTGCATTTGTAGTAACTTCTCATTTATCTTTGCATTTTCTGTTTGACTCCTCGTCAATTCTTCCTTCATTCTTCGCAACATCTTCTCGCTACCTTTGACGTAGTGAAGCGCAGTTTGATAGTCCGATTCTACTTGCTGTAGCCGTTGCTTTACTTCAGATAATTCACGCCTAGAAGCGTCGGCATCCGAATCCGAATCTTTGCCTCCGTCCGTGAGTGTCTTTGAACTATCCGTTATATTTTTATCACTTACTCGTTCGAGCTGTGATTCAAGTGTTTTTATGCGCTCGTCTGCCTCTTTTGCTCTCTGAATTGCTTCCTCACATTTAGTACGCGTTTCCGAAAGTTGATTTGACGTTTCTGCATGGGTGAATCCGAGTTCTGCATATCGAGCTTCTAATTCTTTGTACCGCGTTGTTATATTGTTCGTTCCACCATTGTCAAGAATGCCCTTCTCAGACATGACATCTTTCATCATTCCTATTTTAACATTAGCCTCTTCAAGCGCTTGCGTTTTCGTTTCTAGATCTCGTTCCTTTTCACGTACTCTATCTTTCAATCGTGCGATTTCATCTGTAGCTTCGGCCAGCCTTCTTTGTAGAGAAGCATTTTCAGACCGAGACTTGATATTAGTAGCTTCTAATTGAGAAGTCCTACCCATAGCTTCGGCAAGAGACCTCGAAGCCTCATCGGCTGCAGTTTGACTGTCGCTACGAGCAATTTTAAGTTTTTCAACTTCCTGTTCAAGTTCATTGTATCTACGAGTCAGATCAGAGATATTGAGGTCATTAGCAGTTCCGGAACGTGACGTATTCAGAAGTTCGGTCATGCTTTCTTGCATTACTGCACGAACAGCATCTGCTTCTTTCTGAGCTGTGGCTAACAATCGTTCTAATTCATTAGTTTTTGCATGTGCTCGGTCTAAATCACGCATTTTCACATCTAATTCCGCTCTCAGTCCTGCAGCTTCTTTCTCCAAACTAACTATATCTTGACGATCTTGACGGGCTTGTCTCCACAAAGATTCTGCTTCAGAGGCGCGTTCATTGGCAGCACTCAAAGCAGCGTTAGCTTTCTCAAGAGCGCGTTGATGTTGTTCAAGTGACAATTGTAGTTGAGCTAATTGTCCTTGCGAACCCGATGACTTAACACGATGCTGCGCCAATTCAGCGTTGGCTTCTGCCAATCGCGCATTGGCTTGTCTCAGAGAAGTCTCGGCAGCAGTAGCTCTCGAATGCAATGTAGCTAATTCGGTTAATACTCGCGCATGTGATTCTTCCATTTCTTCTGCCCTTGCATTTGCGGCCTTTGCTCGTTCCTCAGCCGATTCTCTTGCTTGCATCTCATAACTTGATGATTGTTGATACTGAATTAATTTAGTTTGAGCGGCTTCTTTTTCGGTTAAAGCTTGGGTTAATCGTTTCTCAAGATCTGCGGCACGTTGTGATTCAATCTGTGCTAGATCTGTTTCTGACGCGTTCATCAACGCTGTCAGTTTGGCTTTGAAATAAGCAGCTTCTTGGAGCGCTGCTGTACGTATGCGCTCTGACTCTGTGATTTTCAAGGAAGCCGTCTGTGCCTGACTCGCTACTGTTGCTTTTGCTCGACGAAGCTCTTGCTTTACTTTCATCAATGCAACAATTAACTTGTATTTATCAGAATTTGGCTCACCTACATTTAAAATTTGTTCTGCTTCAGTATCCTCGGACGTGTCGGCATCGCGACCAAAGTCGGGAGTAAAGCCGGCTTTCCGAGCAAAAGCAAGTTCTGTACGGAACCAGTTTTCCCGTTTTTTCAATAAAGAAATGGCCGCATCTCTTTGTTGCAACTCGCGAAGGAAGCTATCTCGTTCTGCATTCGACACAGGGGTAGGAAATTGATCAGCAAGCTTCATAGTATCCGTCGGGGACATTGGGGAGCGAACGGTCGTTGGACTTCCGCTTGATGTTCCCGGCGAGAATGTACCGCCGTATAGCACGCTTCCTTGTGCATTGTTAGTATTAATTATCAATTGCTGTGTATTCGCATCAGCGTTTTGATTGACACCTGTAAATGATCTCTGTTCTTGTGCAGGCGGTGTATTCATATTTCCTTGCATGGTCACTGCGTTCTGCATACTTATGCCACCCTGATTTCCCATATTATTCTGCAAACTCAAACCACCCTGAACACCCATATTATAATTCTGCATACCCACACCACTTGGGCCTCCGATATTATTATTATTCTGCATTCCCATCCCAGCTTGACCTCCCATATTATTATTCTGCATTCCGACGTTATTCACCCTGACCCCAACCTGTGGTGGCTTTGGCGCTGCTCGCGGGTTAGTAAAATCCTTCGATCCAAACTCTGTCGCAGCAGACCCATACACTCCTCCAGCAGCCGTCTTTTCCGGGCCAGATCGGGGCGGTCTGAATCCATTTGCTTCTCGAAGATTGTCCGCACTCCTCTGCTGTCTACTACCTTGCGGCGAAGGAGTCTGTTTGCGGAGAGATTCGATACTTTGTTTACGTCCGAATGGGGCTTGTGCTGATCCGGGGGGTGTGGTGGGAGTAGATTCCATATATCGGAATTGGTCTGTTGGCGAATTTCTGGCATTAGGCAAGGTCCCATCGTATCGTGTGTTGTCTGGAGACATACCACGGCTTATCATCTGCCCCTCAGGACCTCTCGGAGCAATATTGTTACCAGTCATTTGCCTCTTTGGAAACGTTTGTCCGCGAGGACTTCCCTGCCCAGTCCCGTTAACTGGTTGGGCTCCATACGTTTGATTCGAATATATCATTCCTTCCGGACCAGTTCTCGGTGAAATTGACGTACTCGGTGAACCTTGTCGAGGCGGACCCTGAAATCGGGGGTCGGTAGCACCATACGGAACAGGATCGCCGTATGGAGTTCGCTGGTATCTTTGAGCATCATTTGTGAGTGAGTTTGAACGAGAGTCTGCTAACGGTTGGCCGCGGGGGAAGGTTTGAGTTGGAGATGGTGGGCCACGTAAGCTGTCTCCACTTGATTGAGAGGTTATGGAACCATTCTGATATCTCTGATATTGTGATTGAGTTTGCGTCTGAGGTTGAGATTGAGGAGGAGGCCCTTGCTGTGATCTGTTTGTCGAACTGTCGGGATATTTTATTTTGGCTTAACAGATACGATATACGAATCAAGAGTGAATTATTGATTCATTTGAAGAATACTGACATAAACTCACTTTAAATAATCTTACCAGTATCTAAAACATGTATTACTCCTGATTCATCAGGTTTAGCTCTGTGGAGACTGTCACCACCAAGAACAAAAATTTTTTCTCTGCACGCAGACAAAACTGTTGTGTGACGAGCGTACGGTGATGGACCCATCTTCTGGAACATGTACCATCGCTTATCTAATCATGAATCAATCAAAATATATAATTAACATCATGCAGATTGATTTGAATAAAACTATTTCGTATTGCGATTAGTTGATGTGAGAGTTTTGACTTGTCACACTGCACGTTCACTGCTCTGAAAATTAAACCAAAATAATACGAACTTGTTATTCTAAACGCAGCCAAATCACCGAGTTCTTCTCCTTCTGATCCTTTCCCGCCAAATACATATACTACGTCGCCTACAAGCGTAGCGCCGTGGCTATCGCGTGGAAGAGGTATGTAGCCGATGCATACAAGCTCTGTCCAGGTATTTGAGCGAATGTCGTAGCACCATGTATCGTTGTAGCATTTATTACCATCAGTGCCACCAAATCTGATAAATTTGGGAGGAAGGAAAAAAAACAGAGATGCATTAATACGGTACCGAAAAGATTAAAAACAGATTTGGATTAGAACTTTTCTTAAGAGGGAACGAAAACAGAATAATCGCAGGAGAGTGAAGTAAAATGATACACGTACATGTAAATTTTCTCATTAAATGTTACGGCAACGTGCCCTGATCGTCCAGACGGAGGGTCGTTTGCAGGCACAACTACTTCCCATCTTGCTTCACCGGAGTTCACTGAATATAATTAATATTCTCATTCAATTCGCTGTCATATTATTATTACCATCACCGCTTTTCACGTCTCTATCTGAATCTCGCATTTGCCTTCCGCCGGCATGACAGAGCATTTAGAAATCTTTCCAACAACTTTATCTCGTTCTTCCAATCATTCTTCGCCTTTCTTACTTACTTGATGCAACATCCAAAGCCAAAAGATCGTTCATGTGGTATCCTTCGGCTTCTCCACCAAAAATATACATCTTTGTCCCTACTGTTGTTGCTGTATGGCCAAATCGTGCTATTGGACGATTGCCTATTATTGCTGGTTGCACCCAATTTTTTGTTTCTGTAGCAGCAGTTGAAAAGAATGTTAATACCTGACTGAATAAGTGAATTATCAAAACTATTAATGAATATAAATTACCGGTATTGAGAATGAAAATATTGTCATCGGGTTTTTCTTCGGGATTTGCGACCAGCCCACCAAATACTATATAAATAGTTGGGTTATTTAGTACGTAAGTTTCATAGACTTTGATCAACTCATGAAACAATTAAGTTCTTTATAATTCTTATAAATCGATCCAACAAACTTAACGGAAAAGCACTAACCAATCATCTGTTGACCTATGACAACATGAGTGTGTCGACTTCGTGGAGGAGGTATATCACCAGTCGTTGATATTGGTTGTACGTTGAGTGTGTCTGCAGAATATTAAGAATACGTGGTTGAGTTTTGTTCCATTGCCTTTTACCCTGTTCGATGTTCGACGACTATTCAGTGTCGAGTCCCACAAATCAGGTTACAAGCATCTCCCTTCATCACATTCTCCTCCCAGCGAGCATGTTTCCCATTCCCAAACGTAACCCAATCCCTTCTACGTATACTCACTCGCATCCAATAGATAAACATCATTCCTAGCTTTGCCTTTTGCTATACCACCAAATATAAATATGTCATTGTCTCTAGCACTCTGGCTTGCAGAGTGTCCGACTCTTGGAAAAGGATTGGTTATATTAAGCTTTTTTTGTGACCATGGGTATATGGGTCCATTCTTATTAGTAAGTTTTGAAAAGAAAGTCATGAGTACTACTCGATTACTATATTAATATCCAATATTTTGATTATTAGTCTTCTTCAGAAGATGACAAGTGTTCAGATGAGTTTATATAAATAGTATTAAGTAATAACTTGGGTTGGGATGAAGTCTATAATAAGGAGTGTTTTATTGAAACAAGGTTTGTAAACGTGTGGGTTAAGTGTAATTGTAGCGTCTATTGACGTTCGTGGTATCTAAGAGTATAGAGTGAAAATCGGGGAGGAGAGAGAGATGGTGTTAGTAGTGTCCGGTGATTATTCTCGGCGCATCTGC
>CAJVPJ010000208.1:0-34949 GCA_910592205.1 Paraglomus occultum | reverse complement strand
GGCGACCACCGAGATCTACACGACTGACGGCACGCAATAAGGACATATAACCGGACTATATTCGAATTTAGTTTTCATAACCTATTGTTTATATAGGGACATCCACTTATCCTACAATAGAACATTTCAAGAAATGGGCTAATTGTACTTGAGACTTGTTTATAATTGACATTTGTTGAAATGTTCTATTATAGGATGAAAGGCTTTCATCTAGAACTGTAGATTATGTAAACATTGAATTCGGAAATATTCCGTTGTATAAAAATTGGGTTTTCGTTAGGTTTTTTTTAGTTACGCTTATATTTTTTTTATTTCAAATCGTTATATTGTAACAGAGAATGTTTGTATCATTCTTATAACAACGACGTTATTATATTGACATATCAAATAACAAGCTAGTGTCGAGAAAATCGTAAATAAAAGTTTATGATTGCGTAAGAAAAAACACCGTAAATGTTTTTTTCATTTGCCTCGTTAGCTGGTCTAAGATACGTTATGCAAAATAAAAATTGTTTGTTTCAACTGGTTTACTCAATTGAAAGAAGAAAATTCTCGATCAAAACTCAAACGATTAGCTAAACATATGCGTACGTGGAATTATAGACGTTTACGTCATCTGTGGGCACTTGTCGTCTTTCCAAATCTTTGGTTATAGTTCAGTCTTAAGCATTACCTATCTCTTCATTGACAGCATATTCTGCGTAGTTGATAGAATATAATAAACAAAAGTTATGACGACATCGGATTTATTGGAGAGTATAAGAAAACGTGCAAGCTTACGCAAGTTCCCACACCTAATAACACTCGATGAACAAAGCGCTATTAAATTACTGCAATAACTAAAAACAATTGTTTATAACATATTGACGTGCCTAAACAGTAATTTCCTAACCGTCACTATGTAATAATTGAAAGATAACACTAGTTTACTCGTAAACTAGTTAATAATTTGTTGCAATATTGTACTGATTATTGCGGTTATCAATGATTGAGTTGAGATGCAAATAAAATCGAGCCAAACGTCGTACAAGGTTGTTACTTTATCGTTAAAGGTTGTTGCAATTGCCGTTGTCGATGTATTGTTGCAATGCAGTATTATAACTCAAACGTTGAGTACTATTTACTTTTAATGCACGACTTAAATTTTTGTTACTAATACTAGACGTACTGTGTTTTGTTTATTTGACTTACGAAATATTGTTGACTTTTTGCTAATGTGTGTTTTTTTTTTAATATCAACTCCTTACGAAGTTTTTGATGACTCGCTATTTAATATGTAGCGGCTAATTACAATATATTATTATTTGTATATGGCGTTTAAATGTATTGTTATATACGATAGGTCTTTTATACATTTTTTTTTTTGCGAATTAAATATTCCATATATAGTATTCTGTCTTATTACTCACTAAAAACTATCGAATTTTATTTCAACTACAGATCAAACTGTTATGTATTATCTTTTCATATATTGTATTGCTAATATTACATTAACATGAACAGTTATACTCATTGATTTGTCAATTCTACTTGTCTTCTTATTTAGAGCCGTTCTGTCTTCTATTGCATACATGTAAAGCAATTTTTTTTTTCTTTCAATAATATGTAAGCGCTTATTCGTAACATTCTTTTACTTTCTTCCGACGTAACTTATTTTCCTAATTGTTACAAAAAAGGTACCAAACTTTTAATTAGAAGCTGTTGCTTCTTTAACTAGTAAATTAGTCTTACCAGTGCTAATGCATTAATTGTCTAGAGCAAACCGAAGGACTATTACTGTCTACGGACTATGAAAAATTTCGATCACATGAATTTCTCTGTCCAGGCACATGATCTTGACCAATGATTGCGATTGATGATGAGGGCGGGCGCTATTATTACCTCAATCTCGATATTAAAAAGTTCCTGATTGATTACTTTGAATTTCGCTCCGGACTCACAACGGTTTCCGTTTCCTAGTATACAATTATATTTTGTTTTTTATTGTCGCATATTTATTCGACATTCAAATGCAATCCTACTTAACTCTACAAAATGTTTTACTAAAATTTTACGTTTCCTGTTTTTATGTAAGCATGTAACTTTATTTATCACTTACAATAAACCTTTCCAGAATTATTTATTTCTACGGATAAATTAATATTGTTCGCAATTCAGATTTTAGTTATCGAACATGCGACACTGTCGAGCCAATATACCCGTGAGAGCGTTGGTATAGGGGCCTTGAGATTTAACTCTTTCAATCGGAACTTTTCGCTATTCCTACTCATATTAAATCTACACAGGTAGTGACGCTTAAACTGCAAATTATGCTCACAATTTAAATATAGATCTTGTATACGTTCTCCTGAATTATTATTTATTCTCGAGATCTACGTCGATTTATATTAACGGTATTAAACTAATGTTCTATTAGATTGAGAATTTAAACTACTAAACTTGCGTAAAGAAATAAATAATAATTCTGACACGAAAGACAGCTTCTAGGTTAAGGGCAAATTAAGGGCGAGTATAACCTGAAGGAACGCCGATCGGAGAATACGTTTTGTATCTCGATAGTATCAGAGACTACACCGGCGTTATATCTTTTAGCAGAATTAATTAACACGAAGAGAAATAGGTACGTTTGTTTTAACACAATTTATTAGAATATAAAAAATTATTCTATTGCAAAAATTATTGGAAAGTTCAGCTAAAAATGATTTTGTAGTTGAAAGATGTTGTTTAGATATCTTTTATCAAGAAATTTAGGAAATATTAAGTACTACGTTAAATGACAAGAACTAATGTCACATTAAGTAATGTTGTGATGACACTGTTCGCTTAATCTCTTGTCACTTTTCTATTGTTCGCCTAATATATTCATTTCTTCTGTCACTGGCGTCTACTGCGTTCGCCGCAGATTGTTTGTACAGCAGGGCGAAAATCACGGAAGATTACATCATCATTATTCGTCGGATCTGACACTAAATGCTCCTATGCATTTAGTATTTATTTCACAGACTTGATTTGCTATACTTATAGCAGATATGTCAATACACAATTAGCTATAACTTGTTTACAAGCAAAATGTTTGTGGCCATTGAATAGTACATAACTTTTATTACTTTAGCAATTATACATTTCGCTAACGTATTTTGTTTTACCGAAAAACTATAATTAATTAACTTCAATCGTTAGGTTATAAAAATAAATAAATAATCCAATTTGCTTACTTATTTACTGGATACTATTAAATGATCCTAACAGGAGAAATTTTTTACAAAGTATGAAGACTGTCATATCGACGCTTATGGATGACGTATTCCTCAGTGATTTCCGATCGGCAATATCAACGGCACAGCTCAGATTCCGGTGTAACGGAAAAGTAATTTCAAATAACGTTACTCAAACATGAGCTATATACAACATTCGCCCATTATAACATAATAGCAATGCAATGGTAAAGCCGTTGCAGTACTGTTAATCACATTGATGTCACATGCTATAATCGCATATAGGCATGGTTTTGCACCGCTCCCGATATAGGCAACATATAGCACCGGTAATCTTACCCCGATATGGGCATGGTTTTGCACGTACAGAAATTAGATATACAGTATAAGCAGCGCGGTTTAGACGCTCAAGCATTATCGAATTGAATTATCGAATTGTTAATCAATGTTTCCTCTCAATACAACCATCTTCAGCTATCCCTTCTTATAATTGTCCTTTTAAAATAGTTCTTTATATTTTAACAAATAAACGTCCATAATTGAAGTGAATTTGTATTCTTTATTTCGCAAGTGTATTCCTAAGGTTAACACAAGGCCGGAGTCATAACGAAAACGTTATCTGGGCTCTGGTTGCAATTTACGAATCTTGCAATCGTAATTGCGTGTTCTCGGCCTGAAAAATTATTATTTCTTATTCAACTACGCGTACATTAGTGAAAACTTTCCCAACTGAGTAGACTTTAGTTTGAATCCGACTAATTAGAACCAGTTAGTTATCTCGAGAGGAAATAATAATTTTACCAGATACGTGTATACGTTCGCTTAGACGAACAATACGTAAGGCCTTTTAAGATTACCAACTCGCCTGAGATTACAGACCAGTAAGAGTAAGCCGAAACTCCGTTTGAAACGCTAAATCTCAAAAGTGTTACACGATTGCTCTCCCTAGTGTGACACTACGACGCTTCAACCTTTTCTCTCAAATAATTGGCAATATAAGTGAAGTAGGGTGAATATGACTGTCAGCACAACAGTATGGGACGTTACAGAATTAACAAACGCAACTATAATTACGCGTCGTCGATATATACGTAAAACAAGATGTATTAACAGTCGTATGCTTTCAGTTACTCATCATTATCGCTCAATCAAAGCATCAACATGTTTACCATCTGTAATAATATGCCGGTTTGAGCAGAAGTTCAAGTTGGTACTCTGATTATTAGAAGCATTAAATCGCCAATAATTCTTGTTTTTAAAATAAAAATAGAAAATGACAACTTGATAGATATGAGGAGCGCAATTTTCATTAAATTTACCATGTTTGATTTGATATTTGGTGTTTATAATAATATTTTTTTCTAACAAATAAATAATTGTCCCTGGTAAATTATTCAAAATAGTTATAGGCTGTAAAAAGGACTGTTGGGTATGCCTAATTGATGAGGCATGTAAGCAAGACTGCTAAATTTTTGTGAGTATTCAAACACAATGTTAGTATGCTATTACTATATTAATATAATAACTGATATGTCTTTATTATATGAAATAGTCTAACAAACTTACAATTTAATTTTCAATATAATAAAATATTAATCATGTCCGGCAAGTTTTATTATCCAACTAAATTCTTGTAATTTGCATTAAATGTTTCTACTTTTGACTGCTTTTATACAATTCAATCTTCTCCTTTATGTTTTGCTTCACTTCTGCACCATTTTTATAAAAAGTATACACCTTACTCCGTGCTTTGCTGTACCCCTGTTCAGCTGCTTTTTCATACCATTCAACTGCTTTTTGTTCATCTTTTTCTACTCCAGTTTCAAATTGATAACATGCACCAAGATTATATTGAGCTTCAGTGTGCCCTTGTTCAGATGCATGATATAACGCATGTTGATTCTCGTTTTTCATTCTCGTATAAGTAGTCAGTAAATGTACGAATACTATGTATATATATAGCGAAAACCAGTATTATTAATATTAGTCAGTTAAATACACAGAATCGAAATGTAACAAGTTGATCGTTTCTACGCCCGGCTTTCCTGTGATCATGTGATAAACGCTTTCAAAAATTTTCCGTAAAAAGAAACGAGCACAACATACCGATACGGAGCGAGCCACACGATACGAAGAATTCCGAAAACGTATACCCATCGTACAATGACCTTTATCCAACAAAATAAATTTATTGTATCATCTTAATTCTTCTACTTGCAAATGTTTACGTATCATACGGCGAGCATAAAAGAATAAGAGAGGTTTAACGCCAAGTAACCTTAACTTTGTCAGAAACAGGGGTGATGAATCTTATTGTCAGCCCAGCTTTTCGTTTGGAAATATCGAATTTCGAATTTTTGGTGGAGATTTGTGTTCTTTATTGTCTACATTCGAATTTTGGTGGTGGGGAGGGGGGGGGGAGCGGAACAAGCTATATACAGTAAATTACCGAGTCGTTGAAAATTGTTCGATAAAGACTGACCGTGCGTATATACTAGGAAACGAGTCCGGAGCAATCAATAACGTCATCATCATCAATCACAATCATTGGTCGAGATCATGTGCCGCACAGAGAAATTCATGTGATCGAATTTTTCACAGTGCGTAGACTTCGCTTTGCTCCGGACAATTATATTTGACGAACTTTTCCCTGAAAGACTGACGATGGTTATATTCGAAAGTGAAAATGAATTCGTCATCCCTCGACAAGATATTTTATAATGCCGCACATCAATTCTATAAAAATATTATATTATTCTACGGTATATACTTCTATTTTTGGAAATGTAGTGCACAGTATCGTGAATTAACATGTAGAATTTACCTTGTTTGGTTATTGTCCCAACATGTGTTCTACTTTATTCTGCCTTAAGTTTTTGGCCATGTGATATGCATACTAGTACCTAATTGTAAGGGTAAATTGAAACAAACGGTTGACAAGGGAGCAGACGCTTTTACCGTGGTGATCAAGAGGTTGGCTAAGGAGTAGAGAGCTTGGTAAAAAGCGTAAGTAAACGATTGGGACTCGATATCTATTAAACTAGTCAAAGCAATATTGTTTTCACATATCAATTTTAGCACATAACTATCTCATTGATTACTACATGTATAGCTCATATTGTATAGTGGTATCGTTATCTTGTTCTCTGTACTATTTAAATTTGACATACAGTATGTCAAGTCCAAACCAACATAAATTGCGACTTTCGAACGAATTTCTACGTAGTTACTAAGCAATCGACTGTTACTTAGTGAAGATATCGGGTAATCGTCTTGCTTACGTAAAGACATACGTAAAGTGTCTGTTCAAAATTGTTTGCTAACGTTAGCGTTGCACCAAGTGTCAACAAATGTTCTTATTGGCACATCGGTACAAGGGGGCAAAAAATTGTACAGAACAGAATTTTTTGTGGAACGGGAAATGCAAGGGACACGGAACAAGTGTCAATATCGGATGTTAATGTTAAATGTTTAATAAGATTAATATATATCATATGCATTATTAGTCATAGTTCTTCCCGAATATCAAATCGTTCTATTTATCCGACGAAACAATGAAACCTGCATGAGTACACATGTCACTTCTATATTAATGGTAATACATGCGCTCATAGAAATTGTTAGAAGTAGCTTACCAAATCAAACAATCTCATAACTTTGCGGATTTCTCTTTGTCTAACAAATAAAGAGATTGGAGAGGGAAAAATGTTCATTTACTGTAACAAACAGTATACCATTACTGTCATCTTATCTTCCCAATTAAAGTTTTTGAACTTTATGAAAGGGGCAACACATCCAGCGACGAGCATTGTTAATGGCACGGCTCATGTTTATAGGGTGGGTACAAAAGCTCTTTTCTAATGCATGCAAGTTAAACTCTTAATTACACATATTCGATATGAGCTATGATGAGTATACTGGGTATACTGAGTATACTTGTACAGTTTTCAATAGAATCGATGTTATTAAAAGACTTGAATTTCATCCTATATTATCTGCCACTGCAACGCTTTAATATTAGTCGATCCCGAGCATCCGAAGCGTCCATTTTATTATTAAATTACAAGCAAATTATTTTATTGTTTTACATGACATGTAATATTTTATGTGACCCCAAATATATACCCTTTACTATTAGTGACGTCTAAAAGATTGTGTCAATTTTTCACCAAGCCAATGTCTGACATCAGACGCAGTTCCAAAAATTAAGAAAATGATAATCCCTATTATTGCACTAGCGAATTCTGTCCAATTTGGACGTGGATCAAATGGTACGTCCCGGAAACTGTCCACGATGGTTTCGATGGTAAAAACCAGATTCAAAAGAAAGTACATAATAGAAAAGAGTATCATACGGAACGCAGCAGTTTGAGTGACGTTACAAATTTTACCCATCCCCATCCAATTATTGTCCTGCACATCTCCAACTGGCACGATAGTGTCAGGTTTATTTTCGTCATTAACGGGTTCGGTAACATCTGCCGTCGTCGTTGTTGTCGTTGTTGTTTGCACTTTAATCTTGTCCGGTTGTTGTAATGTGCTCGTCGCCATCGTCAGCTTATCACTACTTGCGCGATAATCAATGCTTTGTTCATCAGACGACGTTTGCGGATGATCGGCTTCAATATCCGCTGTCGACTTTTTGGTAGACTGTAGCGCGAGCATTGCAGTGTTTTTGGAAACGTTTGATTGTACTTTGAACCGGCCCAACTGGATTATTATCTCATACGTCGCAACGGCGGAAAAGTATGTGCTTCCAGGAAGTAGTAGTATGCTTACACCACTGCTTCCCAGCAGACGAACCCAAGATGGATCGACTATATCACTAGTAATGTAGAGACCAAGATTGTGAATAAAACGGTGTAATTTTAATGCGTCAGCAACTAAAACTGGTATATTGAATGAAATCCATACCAACGATAATTTCCTGCTTTTACGGCCTTTGTCTTGATCGACACAATGGTTACTAACAACGTTCCGACCGTGCAGAACGAAAGTATAATACCGTAATAATACCGATTCAACCTGTCGTCTCTCTTATATAAAACAAGAAGACGGTATGTTTGAACGGTGAAGCAAAATCCGGCAGTCCACAATGAAAATCCCGCGAGTTGTCTCTATTTGTAAAATGCAAAAAAAGAAGTGTTTAAAATTTGCGTATTTAAAGATTAGACTCTGAATTTTGTGCGTAAAAAACTTACCGCCATTGCCTGGAAATAGCAAACTCCTTCGGGAGCTTTGGTCCAATCAAACCCATATATAACCCCCATAAAATCCACACAGCTACAAAACATAATGGTCACTGAGACGATGACCATTGTCGGATTATTTCTTGCACGACTGAATCCTATGGCCAATATTGTGGCGCCTATGAAGGATGCAAAGTTAAGCGTGACAAGAGCGTATATCGCTGGAGCCGTCATTTTGTAGATTTAGGAAAGAAAAAGAAGAATATTTGAGAATAGCTATTATAAAATATTAAAATGGTTTCCGGATCAAATGTCGTTAATTGAATGTATATGTACAAAGTTGGTAAATAGAATTTTTTTTAATTATTATAATCATAAAGAAAGAGTTTGCTAGCTTCCGTTATGCTTGGCTTGAATTGTAAGCTTAGTACCGGGCAGAGCCTTATTTATAAGATCACATAACTGTATATTTATTATACATAATTTACACCATTGACGCAAGGACATGTTACACTGTAGAATTCGCACTTGACTCTTACATAATAAAGTTGACCTCGTACTTTTTATTATTAAGTGCAAGGAGAGAGATATAAATTTCGGTTATTAATAATGGCCCTATCACGATTAGTAGACAGTTTTGTAAAAAGAAAGTTGAACTTATTCGCTTTAATCGGATTTAAGCTTTCCAACTGGTCCTTGGCCGCAATTCTATTCGGCGAGAATTTCTTTGGGGTGTTTTCCATAGCGAGTGTTGTAATGCAAGCTTTTTTGTAGGGATCAACAGCATACGCTTGGCTTGTAAAAACGTGATGGCCCTTGTTTGTTTATTTATTTAAAAATGGAAAACCAGTGGCAACCAAGATTTTATGCCTTGGAGACGTCTTGTAGAGGATTGCATGTAAACGAAAGCGAAAACATCTTACATTCCACATGAAACAAAAAGTTGTCGATTTTTCTCAATGATTCATACTCTTTACAGCCGGAAAGATAGAATGTATGTATTGAAAAATATGCATATATGCTAGCTGGATATTGGCTTCTTGAGATGAGGTTATGTAAATCTTCCGTTACACTTTCTCATTTGAACAAACCCCTTTCCATTTTAGGAGGTTTCAAATTTCACTCGAAGAGATTGGTCCTACCGTGCCCCCCCTTTTTTTACGGTACTTTCGGGTGCTCTGAGGTAGTGGCAAAGAAAGTCTGTAATAGGACAGTAATAAAACAGCCCACATCTATCAATTACATCGGACCAGAATAGTTGGTCTGTAGTCAAAGACTTTCCGAGTATGATTGTGTCGATCTATTACTATTGGTATGTAACTCTGACAATGGGTAATATTACTCAGTTTTTCACACATCTGTATACCAATAAGAAACTTCGAAAGAGAAAAAAAAACAAACCGAGGATCAGTGTAACCTATATGCTTAAGCCAGCCATCACATATGATATGGGATATCCAATCCAATCCCAGTGTATTTGGTAATGAATTACATAATAAATAATTTGAAACAAAAATGAACATGTGACGCAAACGGTCATCCTATAACTTAATGCTACGCATTCACCTTGCAAAATACGTCAAAACTTTAACCGATGCCGGTACCGATACGAGTTTTTCGATGAATTCATCTGTGTAGGCAGAACGTTTCTCCTTCAAAATGTCAAAATTCGTTTCGACAACCCCGCTTTTATCGTCGTATTGCGTTCAACATTTCGACCTTTTGTTTGAGCAATTGATTGTCCATTTTGTTCATCGAGAGATTTCGGTTTCTAATTCTTTATCCAACTTGCTTTCTCTTTATCTCATTCTTGGCATCTCCTCTTTTCTAGTAGCGTATAATTATTTTTCCAATTCTTTTATCGAAAAACGAAAGATCGGGAAATCAACATTTTTCTGAAACTGACTTGGCTTTTGCTAAATGGCAGCAAAGGCATCTATTTTGTTTCTTTTCAATCTGCTACACTCTGACAGAATGGAAGAGTATCGTTGTCGTAATTTTTTTTACAATAATTAATACGATCTTCCTTTGCTACCATTTGATGATGACAATTATCATGAGACCCTTATCGATATAGACTAACCATTTCCAGACAAGAATGAGTAACGGTAAATGAATATGCTTTTTGTTAAAGTAAATTTGCTTATAGAGAACTGCTCACTATTGATAATTATTGAAGGAATGTGAAAACCGGTGTAGCTATAATTTAAAATTTAGCAACTTCAAATTTCTATGGCAAGTTTGTCAGCGCTCATGCATCTTTGTCAGACCGTTTGTCATAGCGAAAGAGACACGTCAGTACCGATGATTAGGCATCACAACGCACCAAATCATATCAATAATTGTTTATATTAACTTGCGTATCGTGACAGAGATTAGATCCTGAAAAATGTATCATATTACGTAATATGGACTTTTAAGTAAAACAATAAACTTAATTAAAGATTGTTTTATTTGTACTAATTAATATGTCGAATAACATTATTAATCAACACACGGACCTTTTACGGATCAGTCTTGTGTTAACCATTTATGTATATAGATGCTCTGCAGTTGAATAGCTCGGCCGACAGAATCAAATAGAACGAGCACACCATCTAGTTTTTTCCTTAAACCGGCCATTTGGGGATCACACAAAGACGTAAGAAGCTTCTTTTTCCTTTAGTTCTTGCAGGGATGTGCACGGATAATCGATTTACGTAAAAGGTAATTTTAAATCCACGGGGTTGAGAATATCAAATATACAGTTTCCTGACCTGATAGCCGTATGATTACTTGAAAAGGTTGTGTGGTTGAGATCATATGGAATAAGGATAGACTAACTTTCAGGGAAATGAGTAAGTAAGAGGTATTTACCTTTTTCTTTTTTATAACGGACAAGTATCAACGCATTTATTGTCAAAAATGGCGGTTTAAATGACACAACAATAGTTATTCATAAGTAAAACTGGTTAGTGTCTTTATTATTAAATCATTCAAATCATCGATTTCAAAAAAAAATAAAAAATAGCCAACTTGTCTTATGGTCCAGGTATGTTAATCCGTTGTTAAAGGATAAATGAACCCGTTACGAAAAAAGAAAATTTGCGACGGAAGGGATTTTGTCTTAATATGGATTTGATAATGATGCCATTAGGTGAGTGTTGCTCCCCCACAACGTAAAAACCCATTTAAGCTTAGCGTGAAAAAATGTGTGGGGTAAGAGTTAGTACAGTACGGTCGAGTTGAAACATGCCAAGTTTCATGGCTTATTGGACAAGTTTCATGAATGTATGATAAGCATAAAAATTGAAAAAATAAGTATAATTAATTCATTAGCCTATCTGTGAAAATCAGATACTGTGGAGATACCAGGCGAATAGATTTACGTTGATCGTGAAAAAAAAAAGTCTTTTCCTCTCCAAACTAAACCATTGCCAAATGTTTATGACGCCTATTGTGTAGCGCAAGCACATGTAACATTAGACATAATACCCAAATCACGTCGGGTGCGAAAGGGTACAAAACCTTTTTACTATATTCAAACTTGTGGGGTGAAAAAACTTTCACGTGCGAACATGCCGTATATTTCGACTACACACATAAATCACACTATTGTTTAAAATTGGATCATAAATGATTGGCTATGCATATGACGATCGTCGTTTATTGCTACACCGTCTATGGTAAAACATAAGGAAGAAGAAGGAGGGAGACAATTCCATACTTTAAGTTTCGATTGATACCCACGATAACAATCAGTATATTTATGGTTAGTTGCGGCCGACTGGTCGATCTTCGCAAGGATAAGGATTTCTTTGTACTAGGCTACCCAAATTTCATACGGAATTAGAAGTCTCCATCCCCCGCATGTTAGACATGAATATCTTCCTTTCTTTGAACATACCTACATGTATATAAACACCACTCGCAGTTCGCTTGCATTCACACAAACACACACATACACACACACACAAACAAATCAAATATATATTTTTTCTTGTAAATAAGTCTTTATCCAATTGTAGTTATTAACAAACGACCGATAACTTTTTAAACATCGTTTTGGTATCATGGGAGCGCATCAGTCAAGGAGCAGACATCATATTCGAAAAGAAAAACGACTGCCAGTTAACTCGGTGTCTACGGACTCGTATGCAAGTAGAGATGCCAACATCAACCCAATGTATAAAGTCATAGACGGTAGACGGTATTTAGTGAGCCACAATGTAATCTATCGTCTTCCTATCGACGATACTGAAGTGGACAGATTGCATCTTCAACATTATACCTATCGATACTATTATGGAAGTAATTACTCGGCACCGGTCGAGGAACTGCTAAAAAATGGACGAGCGAGAGTATTAGATGTGGGGTATGTAAACAAACTAACACTAACGATATAGTTTGTTAGTTGTTATAGTTTAGTCCAAGTATTCGGATATTACTTTTATTGCTTGTCCTACAGTTATACATAACTGTAATTGTCACATTACATTCATGTGAGAATTTGCAATTTGGATGTATATTAATTATAGTTTGCATTCTTTCATTAATTTTTTCTAGTTGCGGCGCGGCAACATGGTTACTGGAAATGGCAACAGAATACCCGACAAGCTTTTTCACCGGTATCGACATCTCACCAATGTTTCCTACTGAAATCAAACCAAAGAACGTTCATTTCATACAACGCAATGTGATCGACGGACTTCCCTTTCCCGATGAAACGTTCGACTTTGTGTTTATGAGAATGATGTATCTGTCCTTTACGGCAGACCAATGGGAAAATGTTATAGTGAGAGAGCTTTCGAGAGTGCTAAAACCGGGTGGATGGCTCGAGTTGATGGAATGTGATCAGACGCTAACTGATATGGGACCACTGACGGCGGATTATGCAGACAAAGGTACGTACAGCAAGATACAATGATGTAATGTTTGCGGGTTGATTTGATTTGATTTGATTTGGTTTGTTAATTCAATTGCATTTCCCTCCTTTTTATTAGCCAGCGGGATATTAGAAGACTGGGGTATTCCTATGAATTTGACAGAAATGATACCAGATTATATGGATTCGGTTGGTTGCTTTGAGGAGCTGGCATCTGAAACTCGACAGATACCAATTGGGACCTGGGAAGGAAATTTATCGCAAATGGTAAATATTTTGTCACACACTTAATGTTTTGGGCGTGTGAAAATCTCGTAACAAAGAAAGAACGAACGAACGAACGAACGCAAGTCTAACACTAACCGCTACACTTTTTTTTTTTAGTATCTTGATAATGTGGCTGCGGCTTATCAAACATTGCGCACAGCTGTTGGTAGTAAATACAATATTAGTGCAGAAAAATGGGACGAGATAACGCAAGAAGTCAAGCGCGAGATAAACGAGAGACGTTGCTCGGTTCAATCGACGAGATTTTATGCACAGAAGAAAGATACCGGGAAACTAATGTCACTAGAATGACGAACCCTTTTTTTTTTTTTTGCAAACAACTCCCCGCCTCCACCACCATCATCATCATCATTATCATATTATCATAGGCTTTCTGTTGTTATTATCATGTTTACCGCTATCCCAATTTTTGTAAAGTATAAATATAACACTCGGTTGGTTTCGATATAAAATAACTTGGACTTTGCGTTTTATTTGTCACAAAGGGAAAAAAAATACACAAAATTGTTAATAAATTACAGCATTTATACTCAGTATCCTAAAACATCCTTGATAAATACGACTGTTACTCTGCTGTTTGAAACTTTGCTGATAATTGCTTGGTTAGCAATAGTGGAAGATGGTATCCCGTAGGCGATTCGAACACGAGCGGATTCCAGTTCAAATGCGTATTTCTCGACTCTCTGGTGTGCTTCGGGTATGTCTTTTACTATTTTATTTGTACCGGTCACAATGACTAGGTTAGAAGAAACAATCCAACCACCAACACGTGTACCAGACATATCGACACCAACCTAAATAAATGTATTAATTGTAAGCGAGATGAAAAGATACGATCGACAACATGTTTTTCTGATACTTACGATAGATCCGTCCTCGGTAACGGCAGATGCACCACTTAGGTAGTAATCGACTGTAGCACCGATAGTCCTTCTCAATTCCATATTTTTTACAAAATCGGTCTCGGCCAATATTTTGGCGTGTACATTGTCCCAACCCGTTTCACCCTTTAGATACTCGATGAACCCAATCTCTTCCAACGTGGTAGAATGGCCGTTGTTGATGGATTTACCAGGCGGAATAAAAGTCTTTAAAAAGTCGCGAGCTTCTTCTCTAGTGTTCTTCACGTAGACGGTAAACCCATTGGCTTCAAGTGCGGCCTTGGCACGAGCGAGCGAGTCTTCTGATGCTAATGTGGCATACTTGTCATATTCAAGATCTTTCACAGCCGGGTCTGTTTGTTTGAGAGCACTGTATACTTCTTCAGGGTGGTTATTGGCGTTAGACATTATGCGAGTAATCCAGGAAATGAAAATGCTTTTGTTTTCGTAATTTTCAAATCCTCTCCTTTTGGTCGTTTATATACATACCAATCATGGTATCACAATCAATGTTTGTTGGACGTATATCAGGCAGGATCGTCGAGTGTTAAATCTTTGTGAAACAAAATAGTTGGTAGATTAGTAATCTTTATGACGTGGACAGCCATTTGCTGAATAATAAGAAACATCCTTTCCATGGCACACGATTACAAACGTAGACACCTGGTTTTTTTTCCTGATGGACATGGCATATCGATACAATGTACATTTGGCAAGTGCAACTATAGTTGGAAAGTGCAGACATTTATATAACATGCGACTAGAATTTACATTGAACAGTACATTTACTGTATTATTAAGTGACTCCGGAATTGATAATCTATTTTGCCATAATTTCTAAGCTTTGCGATTACAAAGAATCGATTGTGGAACACCTGGTAGCACATTGTACTTGAAAATTAGTCATCGGGCTGAGGATTTGTAAACGATACGATTCGATGTTTTATGATTACACCATCGGACATAAGTTTGACAACATTTGCAGTTTAAAATCTATTCACATGATTTATTATCATTATTATCATTATATTATTATTATCATCATCGTATCATTATCATTATCATTATCATTATCATTATCATCATATCATTATTATTAAACAATTATCCATGTTAATATTGATATCGTTTCTCTTTGAATCTCCTCAACAGTAAACTACTCAACACGACACTAACCGAACTACAAACCATTGTCAAACCAGCCAATTCGGGCGGTAAACTCTTCTTGTCCATAGGAAAGAATACACCGGCTGCTACCGGAATGGCTATAGTATTGTACAAAAACGCCCACATGAAATTAATTCTTATTCTTTTAATTATCGCCCGCGACAACTGTATCATTGTAACAAGTGACATTAGCGTAGATCGAGCGAGGATAACGGAAGCCGATTCGATTGCAATGTCAGTGCCAGATGCGATTGATATTCCGAGATCGGCTTGAGCCAGCGCGGGCGAATCGTTAATTCCATCGCCAATCATGGCTACAACTGGCCTCTCGTTGCCGGTGGTCTTGTCAAAAACATGATCACCTTCGGGTTCCCTTGTCGTCTTTTTTTCCACAGTTTTCAAAGATTCGACTATCCTTACCCGTCGCTGAAGCCATTTAACCTTTTCCGCCTTGTTCTCTGGTGTCACTTGAGCAATGACATTATCGATGCCTAGTTTTTGGGCGACAGTGTTGGCTGCCGTAGGATGATCACCGGTAATCATCCATATTTCTATCCCCATACCTTTTAACCGACTCACCGTATGAGCGGCGTCTGGGCGAATAGTGTCGGCAATTCCAAATTGCGCAACTATCAAACGATCGCTCGATCCGACCACGGTGGCACCGGCTACGACGATGGAATGCCCTTGTTCACGCCATTCTTGGATTTGATCAGCTGTATCCTCTTCAGACAAGCCGGGCGGATAACAAAAACCAACAGATTTAACCCACTCGTAACTGCCGATACAAATGTTATACTTTGTAGTTTGAGCACGCTCGGATGGTTTGCGCGGAACAAGCGTGGACGATAGTGAAGACGTTACTCTAACAGTGGCTTGCAATCCTTTTCCAGGCAGTTCTGTTACTTCATCTAATACAACGTCGCTATCGGTTTCTCCCGCTTCGTCAAGTTTGCGAGCAGTCATTTCACTAACGGCGAGGGCGAGTGGATGATTGCTCGCCGTCTCGACCAGTCCGATAATGTGTAGTAGAAGTTTTCTTTGTTGCACCTTGTCTCGATCATTAATGAATAATCTACAGTTGACGACGGCCGGTCTACCATGTGTTAGAGTACCAGTCTTGTCAAACGCAATGGTGTTAACACGGCTAGCCATTTGTATCGCTTCTCCACCTCCCTTAATTAGTATTCCGAATTTGGCTGCCACTCCCGTGCCGACCATTATAGCAGTCGGAGATGCCAATCCCATTGCACACGGGCATGCAATTACCAATACGGAAATACCAAAGAATAACGCAAACACCGGATAACCCTGACTTTCCGGTATCCATTCTTTGGGAAACGCATTGGTCGCTCCGAGTATGAGCCATATTAAAAAGTCAATCGTTGCAATAAGTATCACAACCGGAACAAAGTATTGTGATATTTTATCAGCTAATACTTCGATCGGTGCCTTTTTTGACGCTTGTGCTTCTTGTATAAGCGTAATAATTCGGGCGAGCGTGGTGTCTGTTCCGACGTGTGTCGCTTGGATCCAAGTTGTCGAGTTGAGATTGAGTGTTGCAGAGAATACCTGGTCCTCTGCGGATTTAACGACTGGAATCGGTTCACCGGTGAGCATTGATTCGTCAATAGTAGCGACACCGCGAATAATTACTCCGTCGCAGGGAAACTTTGCTCCAGCGTTGACCTTGAGAATATCGTTGACTACATATACGTAGTTGAAAAGAGTTATTAAACTCGAGTCATTTAACGTATCAGAAGCTCAACTTTTTACCGAATAATGCTTACCTTGTATCAAGTCACAATCAATCTCCTTTTCAGTTTCCTCGCCATTTTCTTGTGTCTCCACTAATGTTGCCTTTTCTGGTTGCAGTTCCATTAATTTCGTGATACTCTCGAATGTTTTCCCTTTGGCCATGGCTTCCATCAATTTGCCCAGCCATATAAACGTGATTAAAAACACAGATGTCTCGAAAAAGGAGACTTGAGAATTTCCACGTTTCTCAGAGATTGCTATAATTACAGAGACGATGGAACCAAAATAAGAGACAGATGTTCCGATAGCAACAAGCGTCTCCATGTTAGCCACATGAGCATAGCGTATTGACTTGTATGCTTTCGCATAAAATGGAGCACCAAGGTAAAATTGAACTGGGGTGGCGATTACAAACATAATAACGGTAGCCACATCCAAACCGGGTACAATTTGAGTACCAAATTTCTCTTTAATTGGATTGCCGTCTGGTAACCACATCATTATAATCATTGATATGACGAATGTAGGGATGGCGGCAACGAGAGAAAGAAAAAATCGTTTTTTGAGTAGCTGGGTTTGTTTCATTGCCCTCTCTTGCATCAAGTTTCTATTTGATTGCGCTACTACTAACTTGACTTCATATCCAACATTCTCGACTGCATCTATCAAATCACGTGGTCCAGTCAGATTTGATTCATGTTCTATTGAAGCTTCATTTAGTAACAAGTTGACAGTGGCTGTTAATACACCTGGTAATTTTTCCAAAGTGTCTTGAACAACCTTGACACAAGAAGCGCATGTCATTCCAGTGATAGCCAGTCGAGTGGTTACAGGAGCCAAGTCAACTTCATCCTTGGGTTTGCTGACTTTGCTGAAAACCGAAGTAGCAAGCGACTTGTGCTTGAGTTCGGACTGACTAACGGTAACTGACTCCACATCGTATCCTATGCTCTCAACCGTATCTCTAATTACAGATGAAGTGAGAGTTGAACTGGTGAAAATAAAACGAGTGTCTCCGGTGAGAAGGTTTACAGAGACCGAGTCAGCGACAACTGATGGAAGCGATTTGATGGTTTTCTCAATTATTGATACACAGCTAGCGCAGGTAATTCCCAAGATAACAAGTGATGCCTTGTACTGTTCATTAGATAATGGCAGAACGTTAACGACGATGGGTGTATTATTGTCATCGCTTTTGGCTGGGGGCATTATGAAGCACCAACACTTCCACAAGAGTCTTGATCAGCGAAATGGTTTCGGGTGTGTCGTGATTTTTTTTATTAGTTTTGTAAGTCTTACTGAAGGGCTGTTTATATACCATTGCATTTGTTATCTAGCTACGATAGACAGATCGAACACGACTTGGTAATAACATTATCGATAATAACAGATTATTTTGGACTAAGTCCATCACGCTCACATGATAATTGTGGTTATTCGAGTTTGAGCGATTTTTGCGTTTTGACAATATTAATATGACATCTGTTTTGAGATAATTTTGATGATCGTCCATGTTGATTTAGGGATGCTGGTGTAAAGCTTTCGCATGCAAACTCCCAACTCATTATCAATGCATTCTTCGTTCACTCGGACGTTGCGAGATAACGTACTCGTTTAAAAGCGACTATTAACCGACCACTATGAAAGGGTACTATAATTATCTAGTCTGTGTTATCATAATAGTGACTTTGCTTGCAACCGGCCGGTTGGACAACTTTCCACAACGTTCATATGATGTGTGTTACACAATAATCAAGCACATTTTATTCGCATGATCGACATTTCATTTATAGTATTAATCCAGTTAGGTTGATTGTCAAGACGGAACATAACTAACCGACTGTCTATTGAATTTAAGTCAGGATTATCCTTCAATGCGACAATTTCGGGTGATTCAACATTTCTTTTAATTCGCAACGATCATCTTTGCATTTCAAAGTGTTCTTATCAGCTGGGAATTGTTGCACTAGTTACAAGATGGAAACGTAGCAACGGTTCGTGTGAATGACAGAGACGCTCGAGCCATGGTTGACAGTGCAAGAAAAGCATCTATTGACCCAATGATGCAAATAGTGTAGATATATAGTAATTTTTCAGACTCGTTAACTTTTGAACTTAATTTTGTCGTCTGCAACCAGATTGTAAATTATAAAGTCACGGTCCGCTTTCTACATAAACTTACCGCTGAACAAAGGACACGGAATTTGTATTTGTCGATTTTGCAGATCAACTCTAGTTCAAACAATTCCTTATTTAGAAGCAATATTAACTTTAGTTATGGAGTTTGTTTAATAAGTCTTTATTGAGGCTTTGGACATTTGCATTGACAAATTGATTCAAACAAAATTGTAACTTTATGTCAGACTCAACATCAAGGTCATAATGTGATACTGGAAAACTCGGTAAAGCACTCAAATCGTTGGTTTTTTACAACACATTCTTGATTCAGCGAACAAGAAAAAAAATGCGCAATTTATACCAATAAAAATTTTTTACTGCGTATATTCTGATTCAGTAACGAGACTTCTGTTATTACCGAGGAACCTCTTTATTTGATCTATGAGGATAAATATGATAGTAACGAGTCTCAGGTATTAGTATGTGCAGGTGAAAGACGCTCGGTTTGATTTAGAAACTGTAATTTCGAACAGCAGAATCAAAAAACAGTATCTTATATCAGTATCTTATATCTATCGCGTAACTTCACATGACTACAATAAAATTCTATATTACTTAAAGTGGAATGTAACTTTCAGACTTTGCGCCTGCTGCGCTGCCGCAGTCATGCAGTAAAACCTCCCCCTATAGTAAAGAATTATATTATTAGAATATACAAGCTTTGTTATATCATTTGAAATATCATCAATGTTTATTCTTTTCGAAGCACGATACGTAATTATGCACACAAGCACTGGACGATTACTATTGTCATCTTTTTCAACTGATGTGATGACTGTCAATATACATACTTTGTTACTGCCCTCATAAGATTTTTTTTCCTTTTAAATAAGCGTACTTTTTACTCACCAGCACAAACTCACAATATTTCGTTAACTCTTTACCACTATTCATGGCTTCCTCGCTTACTACTAAACAAAGCTTTACTTACTTGACAAGCGCGGCTTGGTCATCCAAAAAGAACCAGCTGATTCAACAAAATTCTGCAAATGATAATCTAGACCAAATAGTATCTAAAAGGATCGATGCTGGAGAAGACGCCCTTTTCCACGTTTCCACCGACTATGGCATTATTCAAGGGATAGCTGATGGAGTAGGCTCTTGGGGAGCAGTAAGTAACCGATCGAGACTTTGTATTCAAACATAATTTCAGTAACATGTTGTTCTTAACCTTTACTTTGACTATTATTAACTTACTAGGATGGTGTAGATCCTACAGCATTTGCCTGGGCCATGATGGAAAATGCAGCTGACGTTGCAAAAGAGCTTGGTTCTGCGGAAAACAATCCTAGCAAATCTATGGTTGATGCTGGAGTTGTGTTGACCAGGGCTTTTGAAAATACGAAAGCTGGTGGGAAAGTCGAAGCAGGTTTGATTGCAGATCTTTGTTCTCTCGAATAGCACTTTCTAATCCCCAGAATAAGCTATTAACGTATACATGTCATGCAGGCAGCGCAACGACGTCTATTCTCACGCTTTCTAACGATACGGGAATCCTCAATGCGGCAGTTTTGGGTGATTCGGCATTTCTCATAATCCGCAATAGTCGCGTTCATTATCAGTCTGCATCGCAGCAACATCAGTTCAATGGTCCTTATCAGCTTGCAATAATTCCTGACCGTTTCTATCAACCAGGTTGTTTTTCTGATACCCCTAGTGAGGCTGATCAGTCAACGCACCAGTTGCAAGATGGAGATATAATATTGTTGGCAACAGATGGATTGTATGATAGTATATTCATGGATGAAATAGTTTCTATTGTGAACGAAGAGCTTTCAATTAATGACGGAAATACTCGAAACATGGATGTTGAAGAGCTTACAAAAAGCGTAAGAAGCTTAGCAATGAGGCTTACGTATACTGCCAGGAAATATTCCGTGTCTACTACTGGAGACACTCCATATGTGAAACAGTATAGAGCTTGTTATCACATGTCTCGATGGGGAGGGTAAGTTATAATAATATTAATGCCTTGGAGTAAGAGTTTTATTTCTAATTGGACTTTTTTTACTTATTATTATAGAAAAGTTGACGATATCGCTCTACTTGTTACGCTCGTGAGAGTCAACCATGAATAAGCTAAAGCAGAATGATAATACAATCGACTCTTTCTCTCTAACATACTTATGAATTGAAATGAAATGTGGTCTCCTAATTAAATGACCTAATTATTACTTTTATGATGTCTGAATCAATTGCTTAATAAAATTTAAATGGCTTGATTAAATGTCCCAATATATAGACGCACGATCTGTAAAGCAACTTTTTATTAATTTTTCGACAACATTACATTACGACCTTAAGACTATTTAATTTACTAGTCCGCAAGCATTGTCGATCTGTTAGTTATACGTACATATCGCAGCAGAAGCAAGTAGTAAGGAAAACACATCAAATATTTTTTGTTTCTCTTTTATGTAAATATGCTTTAATATTCTGGGGTAATGACCATAAGCAGAAGACGCACTTTTGATACATGTAATTGGGCATATATTTCGATTGGTTTAACTGAATTCTGTGGTGGAATTAATACGACAATAATCTCACGTTGTTGTATGTCTGAGATTACAATTGTTAACGAAACTTTTTCGCCCACAAACGAATTTTTAAGATTGTACCAAAACTCTGCCTAAATTTACAGAAACGCCGTCAAATAATTCATTTATACCGGTACTATGTCAAATAAAAGATAATAATTTATTTACTTTATTTTTATTTATACTGTTGGTTTCTGCGAGCTTTTTATGCTATGGGACAAACCAATTGTCAGTTTACTTTGACTCAAAGATTATTGTTTTATTATACAAAAAACTACTGTAAACTGCAAGGCAGATAAAGAACAGGAGAGAGGGACAGAGAGAACGGGAAGATACGACAAAGTCAAATAATTAAAAATTAAAAAATTAAAAAACCCATGTTAAACCCCCAAAGTTGCTAGCTGTAATAGAGAGACAAAAGCATGTCCGGGAATACTCTAGACTGATATTTAGTACCAAAATAATGAATGCAAATATCATGAATTAATGAAGGGTTTTTTTTCTACGTAAATATACGTTTTGTAATTATTTACTAACTGTAAATTGAGAGTCATGTCTCGCAACGTGTTAAACTGTCAATTAGTTAAGTAATACACTTATTTATTTTGTAGATGTATAAAATACAAATATTGTTATTATTATAGTTTTTCTTTGCACTTAATGCGAAGGTTTAAAACTTTTAATTCAACTAATCAATAATAATATAGTGCAAATACTACCACAGCGTCAAAGCAAGAGAATGCGTCGTCTTTTACGTACTAAGTATTTTGGTTACGTATAAAAACCCGACAAAAATAAAACTTATTATTTGTCTAGACACGTAAACAGAGACCCCAATGTTGACCTTTAGATTAAGTGTTATGATGCTTCTATTACTGAAAGTATATGTGTCACTCAGCGTTGATGATCCACCAATTTACCCGAAAGTTCCGGTCATCCAACGCTTATTGACTATGTTCTTACTTACTGCTAATAACATTTAGATAGAATGTACGGTAGACTTAATAAAGGCAAAGTATCGTCACAACTAGATAGCACGGCCACAACGGGGCGGAGGTAATATTATAGCTTGCTTTTGGCTTCGACCTTATCTCTCTTTATAAATAATTGGCAGTACAGTATAAGCAAAAATAGTGGAGTTTAAACTATAGATTGGAATATGACCGCCTGCGAAAAACCAGCACAACAATATGGTACGTCACAGAATTAACAAACGCAACTATAATTATGCGTTTATTAAAAGTCGTCGATATATACGTAAAACAAGATATATTAACATTTTGCATAATTTACGTTACTCATCATTATCGCTCCAAGCAAAGGTATCAAGAGCTTGTTTACCGTCTGCCATGATATGTCAGTTTGAGCAAAATTAAATCATTAATGATTTTTGCTTTTAAATAAAAATTTAGAAATGACGGCTTAATAGATATATGAGAAGCGCAATATTTTATTATGTTGACTAATATTGAGTTTTTATAATGCTAACAAATGAGTAATTGTCCCTGGTGAATTATGCAAATAGTTATATGCTGCAAAAAGTAAAAGAGTGTTGAAGTATATTAATACCTAATTGATAAAGTCTATAAGCAAGACTCTTAAGTATGCACTACCTTACATAATTAAACACAATGTTAGTATGACATATTAAAATAAAACATAACTGACATATCCTTATTATACAAAATACTTTAACAAACTTGCTATTTAATCCTCAATATAAATATTCAATTATGTCTGGAAAATTTATTGTCCAATTTAATTTTATCAAATGTTCTGTATTATTATTATAATTAAACCTACTTTGACTTATGACTACCTTTATTATAACTCAATCATTTCCCTTATAATTATGTTAGTTTTTTTTTCTCACTTGCACTCAATTTTTATTCAAAGTATTTATCTTATTTTGTGCTTTACTGTATCCCTGTTCAGCTGCTTTTTTATACCATTCAAGTGCCTTTTGAATGTCTGCTTCTACTCCAACTCCATTTTCATAATACAGGCCAAGAATATATTGTGCATAAACATTTTCTTTTTCAGCCATAGATTGAAAAAAATCAGTTACAAGACTATTGTCAAAATTTGATCCAGATATGACACTATAATATTTACTACTACCATATTCAACTTGTATTGACACATGTGCTTGTTTTACTGCATTTTGATATAACTCAGTTGCTTTTTGTTTATCTTGTTCTACTCCAGTTCCATTATCATAACATAAAGCAAGGTAAAATTGAGCACCAACAAATCCTTGTTCAGCTGCTTTTCTACACCATTCAACTGCTTTTTCTTCATCTTTTTCTACCCAAGTTCCATTGGCATAAGATAGAGCAAGATTACATTGAGCAGTAATTTCTCCTTGTTCAGCAGCTTTTTTACACCATTCAACTGCTTTTGCTTCATCTTTTGCTATCCCAATTCCATTAGCATAACATACAGCAAGATTATTCTGAGAACCAGCATCTCCTTGTTCAGCTGCTTGTTTATACCATTCAACTGCTTTTATTTCATCTTTTTCTACCCCTGTTCCATTATGATAACAATGACCAAGATTATATTGAGCACTGACATGCCCTTGTTCAGATGCCTTTTTATAATATTCAACTGCTTTTTGTTCATCTTTTTCTACTCCAGTTCCATTTGTGTAACATACAGCAAGATTAAATTGAGCCCTGGCATGTCCTTGTTCAGCAGCTTTTTTATACCATTCAACTGCTTTTTGTTCATCTTTCTCTACTCCAATTCCATTATCATAACACACACCAAGATTAAATTGAGCACCAGCATCTCCTTGTTCAGCTGCTTTTTTATACCATTTAACTGCTTTTTGTTCATCTTTCTCTATTCCAGTTTCATTGGCATAACATAGAGCAAGATTAAATTGAGCATCAACATTTCCTTGTTCAGCTGCTTTTTCATACCATTCAACTGCTTTTTGTTCATTTTTTTCTACTCCAATTCCATTATGATAACAATGACCAAGATTAAATTGAGCACTGACATGCCCTTGTTCAGATGCCTTTTTATAATATTCAACTGCTTGTTGTTCATCTTTTTCCACCCCAGTTCCATTGATATAACATAAAGCAAGATAATATTGAGCACTGGCATTTCCCTGTTCAGCAGCTTTTTTAAACCATTCAACTGCCTTCTGTTTATCTTTTTCTACTCCAGTTCCATGCTGATAACAAGCACCAAGACAATTTTGAGCTTCAGCATAACCTTGTTCAGCAGCTTTTTTATGCCATTTGACTGCTTTTTGTTCATCTTTTTCTATTCCAGTTCCATGTAGATAGCACCAACCAACATTAAATTGAGCAAGGGCATCTCCTTGTTCAGCAGCTTTTTTATACCATTCAACTGCTTTTTGTTCATCTTTCTCTACTCCAGTTCCATTATCATAACACACACCAAGATTAAATTGTGCTAGAACATTTCCCTGTTCAGCAGCTTTTTTATACCATTCAACTGCCTTTTGTTCATCTTTTTCTACTCCAGTTCCAAAGGAATAACAACAACCAAGATTATGTTGTGCTTGAGCATCTCCCTGTTCAGCAGCTTTTTGATACCATTCAGCAGCTTTTTGTTCATCTTTTTCTACTCCAGTTCCGAATTGATAACCTACACCAAGATTATGTTGTGCTAGAATATGTCCCTGTTCAGCAGCTTTTTTATGCCATTTGACTGCTTTTTGTTCATCTTTTTCTATTCCAGTTCCATGCAGATAGCACCAACCAACATTAAATTGAGCAACGGCATATCCTTGTTCAGCAGCTTTTTTATACCATTCAACTGCCTTCTGTTCATCTTTTTCTACTCCAGTTCCATGCTGATAGCAAACACCAAGACAATTTTGAGCAAGGGCATCTCCTTGTTCAGCAGCTTTTTGATACAATTCAACTGCTTTTTGTTCATCTTTCTCTACTCCAGTTCCATAGTTATAGCACCAACCAAGATTAAATTGAGCATGGGCGTCTCCTTGTTCAGCAGCTTTTTTATACCATTCTACTGCTTTTGTTTCATTTTTTTCTACCCCAGTTCCATTGACATAACATACAGCAAGATTAAATTCAGCCTTGACATGTCTTTGTTCAGACGCTTTCTTATACCATTCAGCTGCTTTTTGTTCATCTTTTTCCACACCAATTTCATTAGCATAGCATAGAGCAAGATTATATTGAGCCCCGGCATCTCCTTGTTCAGCTGCTTTTTCGTACCATTCAGCTGCTTTTCGTTCATCTTTTTCCACGCCGGTTCCATCCTGATAACATGCACCAAGGTTATATTGAGCATTGGCATATCCTTGTTCAGCCGCTTTTGATACCATTCAACTGCTTTTTGTTCATCTTTTTCTACTCCAGTTCCAAATTGATAACATACACCAAGTTTATATTGAGCTTCAGCCTGCCCTTGTTCAGCCGCATGATACAACGCATGTTGATTCTCTTTTTCCATTCTTTATAAGTAGTATAAATGCACGAATGCTATGTATAGCGAAAATTGTGTGATTAAACTTTCACCCAATGCGCACTGTATATTTATATTAGTACGTAGAATGTCAGTTGAAGTCCAAGTTTTCGCAAATGACTAATACGCAGCATTCGAACTGTAGTGTAACAATAAGTTGATTTGTAAATAAACGCTTTCAAATTTCTGTAAAAAGAAATGGCCAGCCACAGAAGGACAATCCCTTCTATTCTAATTAATGTAAGTAATGTTCTATTTATCACAAAGTGTGTATTTTATTCGACAAAGTAAATTCATTATACCACCTTAACTTTTCTTCTACGTGCAACGTTTCTGTATCATACCTCAACAGATGAACTAAATCAAGGAAGACGGATGTTATTGTTTCAGCTCGGTCTTTTATTGGAAATGAGAATAAATTGCCGAGTCGTTGCGAATAGTCCGCCACATTGCGAAAGTGTTACGTTCCAGTCAATAAAGACAATACGTGTATTTTAGATTGACAAATCTTCTCTTGAAGACAAACGATGTTGATGGTTATATGTATATGGTTCGTTGAATTATTTTTTCTGATGCTTTTACTTTATTACCATAGACAAGTGAAAATGAATTTGCCATCGCTCGACAAGATATTGCATCTTATAATGCCGCACATCAATTCTGTAAAAACACTTTTTATTTTATTTTTCATAACGTATATACTTTCGCTTTTGGAAACGCTCACTTGTTCATGGTAATAGTAATAGGTGCCTAACTTGTTTATAACACAGAGTTTGCCCGTTTGCCCATTTGCATGTGTGACTTTAACGAATGCCCGAGAAAGATCTCAACAAATGCCCTGCACAGACAGACATTAACAAACTTCGTTCGCTTATTGTCCATCTGCCTGGTGTGTGTTTTACTTTAGTCATGTTTAATCCTGTATAAAATTCTTGCATACCAGAGTGTGTATATGAATTCTAATGCTTTCGTTTCACACAGAAAGAATGGATATTATGATAACCTTTTGTTGCTCCGCCGAAACCTTTCAAGACAAAGGCGTCGAACTCTTTTCTGAATATGGATAAGGTCGCTAACCGAGTTACTATCAACGTCCCATGTTAGAGATTTACGTAAACTGTATAAACCCTATTATTATTTACTAAAAGTTGCACGAATAACCGATTACATTTATGGCAGTTAATGGTCCCAAATGGTTGAATAATCTGAATGCGTGCAATTAACTCATTTAATAATTGGAGCAGGTCATTAACATATTTAGTCGCTTTATAAATTCATTCTCATGCGCGACCTCGTCACCCAATCGATTTCTCTTCCCCAACCGTTAAACTGCGGTCAATAAGCAAATAAACTGGTGATACAGAGTTTCAGCTCACAAAAAGACAAACAGACGCATTTAAGTCTTTTATCCATTATTGCAGTTGGGAGAACAATTTCGTTTCATGACTCAATTATGTACTACGCCCCATTGTTCTCTCATATCTGTGCTCTCATATCCGAGTTTTCCTCAAGTAGATCGTTAACGAATTGGTTCATATAATTGGAGCATATCTACGATAAATCATGTTGTAGGACGACGATCAGCCAGTAAGTAGTATTTTTGTATGTACAAATAAAAAGCATGCATACAAAAGGAAAAGCCAAATGTATGGGATAATAAGTAAAGCCGTCGGGTTCAAATGCCTCTTAATATTACGTTTGTCCCCCTTTCAAAATACCGTTTTGTGTGTATGATCAGTGAAGAAAGCATATGACACTAGGACAAAAGGCCTTTGCCACATGCATTGTGTAACATATATCATAGTACTTTCCCAAAAGGGTGGACCTTCTTTATTTTTTATACTGATTGATAAGGTGGTATAATAATCCACCCCCAAATGATTTCATGTTTCCCCGTTTTGAAAAGAGAAAAAAAAAAGGCATCTGCTTGGTAAGTGTGCACGCCGAAAGACCCGCAATTTGCCCCCCCCCCCCCTCGTCCATCATTTACTTTGGTTTGTCTTATCGTCATTGTTTCGCTATATATTTGTCCGAAGGTGACACACAATGCAAATAAGTACAACGATTACAAAGATTCGTATACGTGGAGTGACGACAGGCCTTCCGAATGGGGTAATTAATGGTAGTATTTAATGCCGAAAACCCACAGTATAAAATCGAGAAACCCGAAAGAAACCAAACCATGTAAAATTTTGTTTCCTTTGTAAATAAACCACCATACTGTGAGCACGAAAGAGTTACCATTGAAACCAACAGAGATGACGAGAATAATATTGACAAAGAGGCATAATAGGTTTGACTATACATTCCCACAAGACCTCGTTGACATTGTAAGTGATATAACGTATATGGTATCCATTTTCAGACATCTAACCATACATCGATATGTGAATAACACCCTTTCCTCCATTCCCTTTCTCCCTCTCCTCCCCTTCCCTGCTTCCGTTCTAGTTACCTCAGGACGTTTATTATAGCAGAATAGAAGAACTTAATAAAGGGCTTAATTCACACCGTCGATTTTTTGGTCGTAGATATTCAACGCCGTTCATGATATTACTGATAGGAGTGGGTTTAATTGCCTTTGGAGTTTGCGGCGGGTCTAAATTGAACGAATCTATGAGCTCGAAAGTGTTTGACTCGGTAGTCACTTTATGGGGTGTTTTAATTATCTGTGGTGTTATTATTTGGATCTGCAGACGAAAGGTAAATGAAACGTTTTGCAAATACTGAAAAGTCCAACACATGCATCACAGTGCGTCAAGTTGACACCGTTCAATCTTATTTGACAGTCGGACATTGACTATACAGTGATATTGGATCGACTCAACGATCAAGACAACGACAAAAACATTCAATGGACTTATGATGAACATCACAAGGTGAGAGGAATAAAAGGGAAAAGGGATGAAAATGTCTTTTTTTTTTTTATCAAAACGTTTTTAATTGACAGCCATGTGATCGATAGACAATCGTATTAATTTTAGGGAATTCAAACCAAATGTCGGAATCGACGGTTGTAAATATAACGAATAATAATAATATTAATGATACCAATAACGTCAACAGCAATGACACCAACCCTATCATAACTCCCCCTACACCAACCCATAATGCTAGATCAAAGAAAGTTAATTTTGATGTTTGACATGACACGACAGTGTCGCATAAAATTAGTTATGTATCACGCAATTTTGTACTTACACCACCCCCTTTTCTCTAATAGTCTAGACCTGCCTTTATATGGAAATTCAGTTAACATTCTCGCTAATATAAAAATATATTGCCTTACACACCGAGATAGCATTCGATGAGTAAGCAGAACATCACAATTAGAGATGATCCCCTTACTTAAAACTTAATAAATACCCAACGAAAAAAACACACCACGAGCACTATTATTCTTTTAGAGTTATAGTAAACCAGAAAAAATAAATTTCATTCTAATCTCATATCAAAACAAAAAATACGCACCATGGAATCGAATACGTCTGCAAAAGTCTTGTATCTTCGACTGAAAAACGACAAGTATAACGATGAATATCTGAACGAGCTTGAAGGACATGTAAGTAAGCTTTAAGCTTTTAGACAACAGCTAACGTAGAAAGGTTAAATCCAATTAGCTCTTTCGTATTCCAGCAACTAACCTTTTCCTTTCATTTTAAAGTTATCTCCGGAAAGCTACGCACAAAGAATACGGTCAATAAACGTTCTGGCCAAGTCACAATCAAAAGCATTATTTAGACGCTATGTCATACCGCTTACATTGGGAGCATTTCAGATTGCATTGATTATCTATCTTTTCGTAACTGAAGGTCAGCTCACTACCACAGCCATTAGAATAATATCGTCTGCTATTGTCATTTTGGGCTTAGCAACGCTTATATGTGGAAGTATCATCGTTAAGAAGGCCGTAGAGAGGGTGAGTGAAGAGATGGGATGGGAGAGGGAATGTGAGAGAGAAGGCGAGAGGGAGGGAATGCGGGAGAGAATATGAGAGGAGGGAATGCGGTGGAGAAGGTGAAGTGATGTGAGGGTGAAGATGAGTGGGGGCGAAAGGATGTGAGAGATGCAACGGGGAGATGCAACAGGAGATGCAACGAGAACAAGGAAAGGATACAGGAAATAGAGGGAATGTATCCTAGTTAAATAGACTGATTTATCATTCACACGCTAATTTAAACCCATTATTTTACATATTTCAGTTTTACACTCAACTCGACCAGTTATTAATAGAATTTAATATCACGGACAATCCTCAACATGTACATTGGAAGCGAGATCTTTATACGGGGGTAAGCATAACGAACGATGAACATTAGGGAAACGGTTTTTCGATTTACTTTGGTACAAATGATAACAGTTTATTTCTTTTTTCACCATCGTTTGTAGAATTCAATAATTATCGAAGTTGGACAAGTATCTCAACCACTACCAGCTTATAAAGAAACCCCGAACGAAGGGGACAAGATCATTCTTCCACCTCCACCCGCATACACTCCGATTGCAAGTAGCGCAGCAGCGTATAACGAAGTTTAAAAAAAAATCCACCATAAAAACTGTGTGGTGCATGTATTTGGTTGTGAAATTGCAACGGGAGGGGATTATTGAAACATAATATGGATTATTCACTGTTTCATATGGACCAACTGCGATTAACACGCACCAGTGCATGCTATGTATTTTAGCCTTATTATCAAAATAGAATTCCAGACATAGATTCGGATGCAATCCTGAATAAATGTTAGTTTGATGTATACACTATACCAAAACTCTTCTTTTTTGTCAAACTTGAATTTAAAAAGTACACACAAAAGTTTGTAACGCCAAACTCGTTGTGATGGTGTAAAAAAACAAGGGGTAATTGAACACTGTTTATCAGTAACCATATTTGGAACAAAGTTTGATAAGCAGAGCAAGCCACCTGCTCAAGTGCATACGATAAATTGCACCATTACATTCTGTGGTCAAAACGTTTAAATTTAGTAGCTTTGATTTCTACTGGTGATTATAACGTTTTCAAGCTTAGTACTATATACCAAATACTGCAACCAATGGTACATAATAATAACAACCATTAGGTCACGGATGACATGGAACTTATAAAGTAGAGAATTGCCCGAAAAGGAGTGGCCATTAATAAAGTGCTAATAGCGTAACTTGCCATATTAATATCTATTTGTAATTTGCCCTTGTAAATTCATGATAATCTATAATAATAATAAATAATTAAACTAATTAATTAATTATCGAAAAAGTCGTCGATGCAACATTTCTAAATGATACGATATTGCTAGCATCAAGCATACTAATTATCAACATATCATAGCTTCATAAAAGACAGCTACTGATGCGGGTGCAACATTAAATAGATCAACCGAAAAAGAACGGTTGTTTTTAATCAGACGTTTAATGTGACGGGTACCCGATAACCGTAATAATAGTAAGTGTATATATTTTACATAACTGTCAAAATCGGGCCAGTATGTAAACAAAGAGTTGACTGGATGTCGCTTATTGGCTATTCCAATCGGGCCGGATTTCGGAACTAATAATAGCAATAGTAATAACGTAACTTTGTGATACGCAAGTGGTTACATGTTAACAATTGGTGAAGAAGTGATTTGTTCAAGTTTTTACGATATATTAATATGAATAAAATAACTATTGATTGAAAGTTTAGGCATATATTATGAAACCATCTAACCAACAACTGTAAAATAATTTATTTAATAATAACCATGGGCCTATCAAAAACAGACAGTCGGTTATTATTATTACCTATTAATTCTGCTCTGTGGGAAAATAAGTTTCTATTCTATTGACTTAAATGATTAGTTTGATCGCATGCTAGTAACCAAATTAAGACTTATCGAGCGTAATAATAAATATTAATATATGATAGTAAAATTTCTACCAAATAAATATATTTAGCTCTTTACCTGAAAAGGTTCTAACCTGATATTTCAAAATGGCCTTATAATCAATCACCAATCAGTACCGTCGGCAACTTACTTTGATGCTAGACGGATTTTCCTTTTATAGTTCCATACAAATTTACTTTTCAATAATCCCAAATATAGTAATCTATTATAAACGTAATTTCATTTGGTTGCGCCAAAATCAGCCCATGTTAAAATCAACAAATCAAGTCACAAATTCAACGTCGCATAACGATAAATCAGGCCACACAATAAACCATGTCACAAGTGAAAAATAATATTCATATCCCTGGCGCCTTGATAACATTGTATGATACCGTCTTCATCTATTGAAACATTATTCCTTTGTCATACCCATTTCAGACAGTATGACGCAAAATTATTGAATAAAAAAACAAAAAACACGACTAATACGTGAGTGGCCCGACCAATTTGAATTACTGAAAAGGGGTAGAGTGCAAGAAGCTGAAACTAACATCACATTAGTACAAACCAACGCAAATTGTGATTGTTATTGCCGAAAAGGGGGTCTTAATTTACCTAGAAACAACATTAATTCGAGGCAAAAAAATTCTTTGTTTTTTAAAACACCACATGGCATAACCATCGGCAATTCCTTTGACAATGGTACGAGAGTTTAAAGTGTTTATAAATTTGGACAAACATATTATTTTGACAGTCTGCTTTTTTACAATGTACTGCCGAATGACGCTCGCACAATAAATGCTTTACCTAACAACAAGTAAAGACGACTAGTTTAAATAAACCATTTAAATAATATCCAATTATTGACTAAATATTTAACACGCATCGTGCCAGTAAACTGAAAATAATAGCTCTTTCTTTTCCCCGCTTCATTATCATTACCAATTTAGTGGAGGTCGTGTCAATATTTAACGTCAAATTCAATAACGAATATTTGATAGCTAATACTAACTTTGCCATAAATCAGTATAATTGCCCAATGACTCTATGTGAAGGAAAGTATTCATAATCTACGTGCATTCTTCGTGTTGCCTAAATGCATTTCGACGGTGACGTGATTATATGTTAGAGTCACGAGATTCATCAGCTGTGGCAATTGTTTCATATGTAAAGCAACCATCTTGCGATCTGAGTGGGCTGACTTTCCAATCCACACAGCCAAGACATCGACGAACTCATCGGAGTGCGTGTAATTGGAGTTGGGGGCTGAATTGGCCCCGTTTTTACATGGCCTGAATCATTTTTACAATGAAGTACGTTTTCAAAAAGGTGTTTGAGGCTTTGGGGCTCAGAAAAATCAACGATTGTCATAATTTATGTATGGCCACGTGTAAGAGTCAGAATGAACAGACTTGGAAGGCGTAGTCTGGATTACTTGTTAATATGTAATGTCTCAATTCCAAGGTCAAATGCAGTAACGGAAATACATGTTGCTAGCTGGCAAACAATTGTTGAATTTCTGAATTTCCCATCTTTAATCGTCATCTGCTTGCTATCTGGGAGGGACCAAAACAATTGCCTACTCATTTTATCCGGCGGGCAAGCGTTTCTAAGAGCAAGCCCTCATCCATACCATCTTGCATTACAATATTTCCGATCTACACATACTTGAAAAATTTCCACATTATCATCCTTATAACCGTATTCTCGTTATTCGCTTTTCCTGTTACCAACTGCATTCCTCATTTTTACCACAAGATCTCCAAATCCCAGTTTCGCGAGTTCCTTTAATACAACCATCGGACTCTCAAAGTCTACTTTTATCGCTATTGCCAATGGATCATTTGGTAAAATGCGAACGACATCACCATAGAGATTTTCGTTTTCGACGATATGGATGAAGCCATTGACTACATCAGACAAAGGCACAGCAGCCGTCTCGTAAGTCGGGTCGATTAGTCCTGGGTTGATTTTTGTCATTTTGGGAATTAACGGTGTTTCTGAGGGAGAAACGTAGGGTGGAAAAGATTTAGAAACAGAGTCAGATTGCCATAAAGCAACAATCGTTTTTCAATATTTACCAACAAGATGCGGCGCGATTGCATTGACGCGAATATTGTACAATTTTTTCAAGTGATGTTGCGTTCGAGTAAAGCCAATTACCTAAATACAATAATTGCACATTAAGTTTACAAGATTAACTACGATCGACGATTGACAGATACTTACTCCTGACTTGGTGCCGGTGTATACCGGAAGATGAGGAAACGCAAGCATGGCCACGGTTGATCCTAAAATATGGAGGACACTTTGTCAATAAAGTAGTAAAACGAAGATTTGTTGGTTCAGCAGACCAGACAAATATTAACCTGTATTAATAATGACGCCACCTCCACGATCTTTCATGTACTCTATCCCTACGTGAGTACCCGCAATCACAGCTGTGAAATTCGTATCGATGACTTCCTTATACTCATCTTTTACAAATGTAATTAGACCGTGACTTTTTCCCCAGTAATAACTTTATATAATTGT